>VZTI01004542.1:800999-811723 GCA_013397865.1 Struthidea cinerea
CCCACCCACACCCCTCTAGATGCACATTCATGAACGTGTGCCCACTGCAAGGTCAGGCACTAACTGGGGCTGCTCAGACTCGGCTGGTGCTCAGGGCTCACACAGGTACCGCCACCGTGGAATGTGACACAAACCAACCCCTTCCTACTTTCAAATCTGCCAAGCAGGAAACTGCTGACAACTGTTTTCCCAGTTAATACAGTTAACAACTGAAGATTTATGGAGAGAAGATTTGTTCGTGTTCTCCCACCTTCCTTCTCATTCTAGCCAACACAATCGTGAGAGATGCTTACCTTATCATCTTCATCCTCGTCTTCATCCAAGCCCATAAGCTCCTGCAGAAGCAAATGTCCATATTACAAAACACAACACTTATTTTTTAGTGACAGGCAACGTTCAAAAAACTTATGATACTCCCACAACGTTTCACTACACAATTTTCTCCCACTTCTATTGAAAGTCATTAAAAAACCCCACCACTTCTTCCTTTCCAAAACAGTGTTTTGTATTCAAGAACCTTTTTTTTTATGGTATTCTGAACAAAGCATGCAATACCTATACAAATTTTAAGTCTAAGTAAAGCATTAGTGGCTGTGTCCAGTAATCCGAAGGCAACAGGCTTTCAAATCCATTGCCAGCTTTTACTATCTGTAAACAGCTTTGTTCTCAGTCTTGCAAATGAACCAACTAGTATGTCAAGGCTGAGGACTCTATACTCATCTTGTTCCATCCCCACTGCCACAATGACTGCTCCCTCCCTTTAGGGCCATTACTGAAACATTAGACTTTAGAAAACACATTCGTATGAACATAATCAATCTCACACAGAATCACAGTCAGATTTCTATGCAGCATTATTTCCTCCCTTTAACTTCTGTGCTGACAGGTAGGACAGAAAACAAAAGACTTGGAGAAGGCTTGGAATTAGGAGCACTTGGCTTTCAATTCAGGTATTTAATAAACTGAGCCTTTAACAGGGTCCTCCAGTTTTTTTCTTGGTTATTTAATAGCTACATTTGAATGTGTGTACTACAAGTTTAAATACAGCAAACATGCAAAGAATGTGAAGAATCACAATAAAAAGATGGTTTGGATTTAGGGTTTCTTGGGGGGGGTGAGTGTTTCTCTTTTGGGGTTTTTTCTTTTTTTTTCCCCTAAAAAGCAGTTGCATCTAGGATGTAAAAGGTACTGAGAGTTCAGATACTCAGATTTATTCTTTGGCTCTCTGGAATACCCTGAGCAGATCAATTAACACTGATCATGGTTTAAATTTCTATAGAAGCTCCCCATCTGTAAATCATAAAACATTTTACCAATATTCACGAATTTAGCCTCCTGGCAAGTGGATCAGGAATACAAGGTTAATACTGTTATTCACATTTTATAGCACAGAAATCAGAGAGAAATTGAGGTTCACTTTTGCAAAGACTCTTGCTTGCATTCCTCTGTATACACAAAATGTGTGTGCTGGCACACAAAAACCAAAGGCAGTGAATATCCAGCCAAGGCCTGAAGAAGCAAAAAATAAATAAATGACTGTGTAAAAAGCATTGGTATTTTGAAGAAAACCTTTTCTCATCTGCAGGACAGATGTGACTGGGGCTAGCACCTGATTGTCTATTTTTGACCTACAGATGGTTAGAATCATAGACACACATAAAAAAGGAATCAGGTAATATTAAAGGCACTTTGACTACTTGTTCCATATGATCCCAATCCTGCAAAGCACTTTGGCAGATGTGTGATTTTGCTTATGCAAAATGCACCTCTGAATTTCATGGCATGGCATTGCTTACAGAATGCGTGACAGGAAAAGAGCCAAATTCCTGATGGACCTTTCTTTGGTATAACCACAATTAGCCGTATTTTTAGAAATAGCTTTTTTGCAGTGTCCACCTAAATTATGCTCTGCTCAATTTTTCTGTCTTATGCAAGACTCTCCTCACCTGAACATGCAACAAACTCGCCACAGGATGAGGGAAGGGGCTGGAAGGCACTGTATGTTTTTTCTGGGTAAGTTATTATTGTTATTTTTTACTGCCTTTTGTATTAAAAACAAAAACATCTGTTTGCCTGGGATTCTCCCACATGGGAAGTTCTGCTTTTCTTGATGAAATCAAGTAGTCACTAAAGACACACAGTATCTTTCTGCATTATTCTGGACTTGGCTGAAACTGGAGAAAAGCATTTCTTTTACTACGTTTTCAAATTAAGCCTCCCCTGGTCTGGATAATGCAACTTCTCCTGTCTAAGAATCTTTCCACTTGGGAGTGGATGAAAACTAAACTAGTTGCAACTTTTCACAATAAAACTAATAAACAAGCTATTGACTTTTTAATTCTAGGATATTATGTTTCCATGTAAAATCCACTTGGCTCATTCAGGTAAAGGTATTCTTCATGGCTACCAATGTCAATCATCTTTTTATTAAAAGTCAGAAGGAAGCTATCCTTTGGCTTCCATTTCATTATTGTATTTATTTCACTTTTAGAAAGAAAATATTATGGACATTCATGAATTTACTCTCCTTTCTAGTTGTAATTACCATTGTTACGGGAGTAAAGACAGTGGTCAACATCAAACAGCATTTCATACCCCAACAGTAGCACTTTGTCACACTTGGTGATTACTTCTGTATTTAAACCTTTCTTTCTCCCAAGTTAAAAACCAAAGGCTAAGCTACTGGAGGAAAAAAATTGTCTTTTAAGAGCTGGGGGTGGGAAGTAGGAATAAAAGCTTCTTAAAACCTCAGATCACAGGACAAGGTTTAAAAGAACTACATTCTCTTTTGGATTCAATTGACGTTGCTCTTCTGTGAAACATGAATCATTAGTGTGTTGCAAAGTGTAATGGCAGGAGGGGAATGGCTTTTAAGAACTTGTTGCTTTGCAAGCCTTTCTTAATTCAACTTAAAAACCTTTGTAGTTATTTAGTAAGTGAAATCCTCCTCCTACACACTCTCATCTTCTTCTCCTACTACTCTGAATGGTTTATTGCTTTAATTGAATAATGAAAATTGAGAGGGTTGAGGTTTCTTTTCAGTAACTTTGAAATAGAAGTGCTGTTTGACTTCTTCTAAACAACCAGTTTAATACCATTAAAACGCGTGACTTTTTGCTTGGGGCAAGCTGGGGCTGCCAGAAATGTTACTGCCACTCCACTTGCCTGGGCATCCTGGGCATTATTGACCTTCCCTGTCGTGACGAGGGAGAAATTGTATGCAAAGAGCACCAGCAAAGCCAGGGGCACCATGTACAGCTCCACGGTCCAGACGGTGACCACAAATACCTGGGAGAATACATACAAAGAGAAAGACATGTAAGAAAGGCTGTCAGTCATTATCACTCTGTACATCCATCCTTGAATTGCTGCTATCCTCATTCAGATTATTATTTTGGCACAGAAATCTGCTCTCTCTATTCTGTGTGAGTTCATCAGGCTGCTGCTCGCTGGCTTCTCCTCCCCTCTATCTAGGGAAGGAGAAGGCCATGAACACAAGGTCAGTCCAAAGGCTTTACCCGCTCCTTCCTGGGACCCCTCCAGCCTGAAAGCCTTTTGTCCGTAGTGCTAGTGTATAACAGATACACTTAGAGAGGCAAACCTGCTCCACTTCATCAAACCCTAATTGCCAGGGGTCTTTCCCAGGCTAGGGAAGAGCATTTTCCTCTTGTGCAACAGGAGCCGTGGAGCTCCCTTGTCACTCCACAGGGGACAATCAGCAAATGCATCTTTACCATTAATCCACCTATACTCTTGGCACAGCAGCACAGAGAAAGGACTGTCACCTTCCAGAAGGCAAGGCCTTAGGTTGCACATGATGCATTATTTTGGAAAGGGATCCTGTCAGCCTAGTCTCCATTCTCATACTCTTGCCGTTTTTCAGCACAGCATATTCTGATTTCCCTGGTTCTTTGGACTCTCTTTTCCTAAAATCCAGTACAAGTCTGTGTGTTTGGACTGGTATCTGACAAAACCTACTAACAGCAAAGCCAGAAGCCAAGCTGGAACAGTGAAACACGCAAATAACATGATGGGGATTTTAAAAGCACATAGGATTTTTCAAAAAAACTGTATCAAGGCAAACTGCAATCCCATCTTACAAGTACCAACAACACCTGAACAGACTGCAAACTTGGAGGGGTTGGCAATGCAAAGTTAATAAACTAAATCCAGAACTGCCATAAAATGTATGTTGTGATCCCATTTCCTTTTCTACTCTTACATAGTGCTTCCAGAACAACTGCCTAATGCTGGTAGCAACTTGAAGCTATTTCAAGCAATCTCCTTCAAAGACAAGGCACAAACACATTTTTCTGATTTTTCTTCCCCCAAAAGAAGCTGGTTTGATCAGAAACAATAATCACATTTTTAGAATAATACAGGTAAGTGGAAATGAGTCAGATCCAGTAAAAGTATCTCGAACAACAACGGGAAAACTCTGTGGGTAATGAGGAAGCTAAATCTCTACCTCCCCTCATCCTTGGCCTGCCATATACTACATATAAAGACAATGCTGGCAGTTATAGAACGGGATATTTATGGCACTGTATTTTGTGTTACGGACCTGAAAGTGTAACCACATTGTACCAAAGAAACACTTGCCATTGCATTCAGCAGTGTGAGAATTTATCCCCCTACAAACAGCAGCTGTTTTAACTTTTTAAACAAAAAGACTTGTCTGACATCAGACAAATGGCCAGTTAATACCTACCATGGGCCAAACACAAACCAAGAAACAATGCCTGTATCCATAACCTTGCCCAAACAGCACTTGCATTTTCCAGAGTGTACCTGATTCCCTGTTAGCTGTTGCTATGCAAGGAATTAGACTGTCATCCTGTTCTTGGCATTTGTCGGCCAGTAAAGCAATCTTCAAGATACATTCATTTATAAAATGGGCTGACATCCAGGCAATATATCCCCATGCTATTGATTTGCAGCACAAGAATGTGGAAGACAATTTGGTTTTGTTTTTTTTTTTTCCTTTTTGATCCTGTTTTTCAACACACTAAAAAATTAGAAGTGATAATGATTCACACAGCTACATTTCGTATGTAAGCAAGGCAACAGAAACACATGAATCCAGGCCAAGAACTGGTACTTGATTTGTCTTACAGGAGTCTTTCATTACATTAGCTAATAAAACCTTCAAAAATCGTGATATTCCCAGCCAAAACATCTCCCATAAATGAGAAGTTCTAACCGGAAAAAGTTCCTCTGAAGCTATTCCAACTCCCTTGGATGAATATATGCTTATCTTTTAAGACAAAGTGAAGGTGATACCAGCTTCTGTCCTACCCTAAATGTCACTCCAAAGAACGAGGACCTGTTATTGTATGTATCTCCACAGGTATCTTTCTCAGGTACACAAAGATTAAAAAAAAGACATACATATAAATATATATACAATCCTTATGTACATTCCTTTCATGGAAATTCCTATTTCCAGGTATTCATTCATAACTTTTGCTTCAGCCCATGGGAGGGTGCTGTATTTGCACCACCTCCCTGGGGTATGAGCAAACTCAGCCTTCTCCTGATGCAGCAAAAAGACCCTACCAGCAGCCAGCCCGGCAAAGTCTTACAAGGAGTCAATGAAGCTCTTGAAGAACCTCTCTTCATTCACTCAATTGCAGGACTTGACCCAATTTTAGTGCATCTGTCACAATCCTATGTGAACATCACTCTGCTCGGCTGCAAGTGCAACACAACCTTGCAATCTCAGGTCATTTAGGCAAGCTACGAAATCAAGACCTTGGTGATTTTAGATCTTACAGTACATTTTGTGTATTATTAAGTTTCAGACCTCAAATAAAACTTCAGCCTTAATTACAAAATCTCACTGGAGGCTCAATGGGTAGCTGAGGCATGCTGTCTCTTCCTTTCTAATGCTGACTGGTTAATCAGCTGCTGAGTTATAGCTCAGACAGTGAAGCTTTGATAGAGCTCCCACATCTCCTTAACAAGAGTTGCTTTGCTGCTACTGCCACAGTACAGGGAACTTTCATTACTGTGACACGACGCAGACACAAGACAAATTGATTTAGCTATTCAGAAATTATTTAGCCTCGGAGGTATGGGAAATGATTGCTGTGAACATACAGTACATAGTAAAAGTTCAGAGTGTGTTTATAGAGCGAATAGAAATATTTCTGTGTTCCAACAGCCTTTTGAGTAGTTCTGTGGCATCAGTTTTCAAAGCAGATCCCAAGCAGGCCCATGTCCTACTTTATCAACTTTCAGGCAGCTCCCTGACACTGACCACAGCACCAGCAGCCCTGTGACACAGACACCCCCTCCCCAAATGACAAGGTCCGCAATCATGCATGTTTTTACTCTCTCCTCAGTGATACTTCATGCCTGGGAGAAGGTCCTGAATTATGCTCCCTAAATTATTTCCTTATCAATATTTTTTTTGCCAAAACTCAAGAATGCTTCAGCTGCTGATGTAAATAATGGCTAATGCAAGGAACAGTATCTTCTTGATTTCTTGTCATCCCCAGTCTGCCTTTTGCCTAATACATGAACTAGAAAAGGAATCCATTAACATGTTCAGATCACTTTCCCAATACCACAGGAGTCAGGGACATAAACCAAGGCCCTGTTTCACATGATCCAGTTTCAACAAACCATTTCTTTTTTCGATGTTTCACATTGTTGTTAGACCAAGTTCTGTCAGACATAATCCATTACATAATTGATACTTTTTCTGCCAGGCTTCACACTGTGCATGGGAGAAGTTAAAAGCACAGCAGCCAATTTCTAAACTAAGAGTTAAGCGAGTTTTCTGCAGTACTCCTTCTAATGCAATCTGAGAGTATAAAAGCCTATTATAGAAGTGAGCACTTTAATTCACAGCATTCTAAAACAATGATCAAAATAGAAACAGAAATGGGATAGACCTATCTAGAGGGAAAGAAAAAAAAAGAGCTCTTGAAACTAATATTTAGACTAGAGCTCTACCTAAAAGACAACAGCAATATCACAGCCTTGGAGAAAGGACCACTTGATTTCAGCTGATTAATGTGTTGCTATTTCAAAGGGCCTAATAACTACAAGTTAAAGCTCTGGAGGTTTGGAAGCCGTTTCATCTGAAAATCATTGAAGAGGGGTCCAACTGTTCCTGTCAAGAAGCATGGAGTTTGAACAACCATGAGAGTGGCCCTTTTGACAGCAGCACAAAAGATGAGAGAAGGCAGCCTCAACTGAAAGTAAAAACAAACCCTTAGAAACACGTTTCAAATCTGGTTTTTCTGTCGCTCTGGTTCCAATTTAGCATCTGACTATTAAGACCAGATTTTAGACGGGTGTCTACTAAAATATGCCCATAAAACATTTGTCACCAGCAAACCCACAGTCATGGGATAGAACAGTTTTAAGAGGTTTAGAAACCTAGCATAAGATAGGATTTTCTGCATGGTTTTTCTCCACAGCAATTACAATTTTTCTACATGTAAAATAAACAGGCTCTTTTTGAACTGGTAAGCCTTTGTGGTGGAGTGAAGGATGCTGTGTTGTGTGACAGAATAACTCTTGGACAACAACAGTTGTGGGAGGAGAGTGATACATTCCATCAGATGGAAGAAATAAAAGTGAAAGGAGAGTAGATGCATGCGAGGAACCTAAGGTAAAAAATTATTTTCTCAGCCAGTGTAGGCTCCAATGCTAATGAAATGCCTCATCAGCAGAGCTGTGAAAAATATTATTTGAAACTCCAAGTTTCAAAAGCCACAATTTAACTGAACTCTAAACTCCTAAAAGCTTCATCAAAAGTTTCCTTGTGATTTATAAACACGCCGTGTGTAACTCGTGAAGGCAGGAGAAAAACTTGGGCTGATACTGCTGTGAATGTCCAAGTTTGGTTTTGAGCTAAACTAAACTAAACCAAATCAGTGAATTTGATCTGAGACAGAAAGACGTGCTCCCCTTTATTTACAGGGCAGAGGAATTCTGTATTGTTAACTTCTTAGTCTACACAGTTTCAAGTTGCCACGTATGCACAAATGAACTCTGTAAAAAAGGAGAAATTTCTGAAAATAAATATTCAGGGACAAATTCTCTAGTTTTTTGGGGTTTCTAAGCTCTCAGTCCCCCTGCTCCAAACAAAATACAGGATATTAGCCAATAACATAAGATACTGGCTCCCCAAAAGGGCACTCGAATCCCTTGGAGGCAATAAGCCTGTCGACAACAAATTATTTCTGACAGATCCTTATTCCTGCCCTTAGACAGGGAGAGCACAAGAGTAGAGGAGAGAACAAACATGCTCACAGAGAGCAGTACATTTGTGCATATGTGCATATATAGCTGTGCATATGGAGCCATCTCTTCCAGATATGGGCAATATGGATGCAGGAACATAGCAGTGCTGAGCCCCCACTGACAAAAATCAGGGTGCCTGGTGAAGGCCCAGCCTGATGGGAGTGCAGCAATGAGGCTTGTGCTCTTGGGCTGGCTTTGCATGGAATAGTGAGAATGTTAAAAAGAAGAATCCATTAAAAATAATGCAAATTAGCTTAATACACCCCTATCTCAAGGCACGGCAAAAAAAGGTTGAGGAAACCATGTAGCATGTATTTCCCAAAGATGCATTCCAGAATCGTTCTGACCAACACTCTCCTTCCCACATCCACCTGATGCTCCCTGACCTCAGAGTGCGTTCTTATTGCACTTCACAGCTGCTGAACTGGAGCTCAAGGAGGGTCAGTTCTGAGCAGAGTCACTCCCTCATTGCAATGCAATAACGGAGAACGTGTCAGGAAGAGAAATTATACTTAAATAAACCAGCATTGGCAGAGGAAACCTATTTACTTTAGATTCAATTTGTTTGTTGTGTCCCCGGCAGAAGAACGCGGAGCATCTCAACGGCGGCGTGGAACGTGCGCTGTATTGAACGGCAACGACCAAAATCAAAAATGACCTCAAGGAATAGAGGGCTTTAAATATTTATGCCACATTACAAATTATCTCTGCATTGCTCTGCACACCAGTGTACAACTTACTGATTTTTTAAGGGTGTACCACAAGGCAAAAAGCTCTTTGAAGCAAGTGTAAACACAACCGGAATCTAAAAACAAAGACACAAAAAATCCACTTAAACATCCCAAAAGCCAAACCAAAGAATTGAACTGTGCCCCAAAAAACCTCAGTCTGCCTAACCTGCGACTGCACAGAACCAACAAGTACAAATAAAGGATATGTTTGCACAGTTTGTTACTGCGTGCATCTACCTAATGTTTTTTTTTTTCCTCAGGTAATGCTTTGGGTAACAAACAACAAGCCATGTTTGCAAAAACCAGCTGTCTGCATAGACTAAATGACACAGAGCCATGTCCTGCTGCCATACCCACATTCCATCTCTTCCCAACTGCACCTTGCTGAGTGAATGGCCCAGGATGAGCTCAGTGGGGAAAAGGGGGCCCCAACTTGTTGGGAGGTACCCAACTTGTGCTTGACAATTTACATCATGTGTGAGGATTCAACAAGAAAAAGAAGTAATGGAATAAAGCCTGCGGAGGATGGGAACTCTGGTCAGCATGGTCACAATTTTACCAAATATTCAAAAGCAAAAGAAAAAACAATGTTCCTCACTCCCAACAAAAAAGAGATGCAAAACAACCAACAAAAATAGTCCCAAAAACACGCTAAAAAACTCATACTGTTTAAGTCAATATGTGTTAGGGCCTTTTTTGTCATTGCCTGATTTAGACTCTTCAGGGGGATCTCATTTTCTCTGCTGCTGGTAGGAAGTAGAGACTCATTTGTGTTTTAAATGAAAGCTGTGATTCATGTGCAATCACAGGACTCTTAAGAAATGGTGCTTTAAGAAGAAGCATGTTCTGCAAAAGTCGCAGAGAAATCAGAAGAGCTGACAATATTGCAATCTGTTCTCCACCATCCTCTTGGGACACTGCCGTCGGAAACTCCATCAGGGAAGGTTGGGATGCTACACTCAAGACTGCAAACACTTACAGAATGTCCCCACTCTGAGCCTGAATTACTGTTGTCATTAACATATTCAATGGATTTATCCCCTACTCATAACAATGCCTGGAAACCGAAAGTGATAACAACAAAACAAAAACTAAACTAATTAAAAAGCAACGGTTTTCTTTTATTCTGATTATTTTTGTTACATTAATGAGGTTACCCAGCCTAGAAAAGTGGAACCAAGATCCTTAGATATATTTCTGCAATGAGGAGGTCAGGGAAGAAGCACTCGGTCTAAATTTATTTCGCTGAACTTATCACCTGTAAAACTTATGTGCAAGTTAAGATTTCTATATTGTATTCCATCTATCTGAAAATTACCTGGCACATTGGACAGTGTGGATGATAATTTCCAACACAAAGAGAGTGTCACCCTTGTCCTCTAAAACATGTGCATCTAGCCCCCAAAGCCAATGCCCACGAGCCTAGTGGGTGCCTCTGTCCCATCTTCTCGTGGCTGCTACTTTATCCCTAATCCCTAAAAGAGGTTAAAACAAAATCAGCTACAAAACGAGTTTTGGGTTCTATATTTATGTATGTACAACAGTTTTAGAGTAAAAGATTTCAAATCCTTTTAGGCGGCAGACACTGAAGAAATAGCTGTTTGCCAACATGCTGACTGGTCTAATTTTTCCCTCATGCTTTTATCTAACGTATTTTACATTTCCTGTGCCAAGTAAAATGCAGTTAAGACCCTCAAGCAACAAAACTTAAAATCAGAAAAAAAAAAAAAA
>VZTI01004542.1:819723-841101 GCA_013397865.1 Struthidea cinerea
AGTGACACCCAAAAAAAAAAAAAAAAAAAAAAGCCGATATCAAATTAGCTGGAAATGCAAGCACTGAGCAGAGTTCTCCAACAGGTTGCAACTTGAGCACAAAGGCAGGCAGAAGGATTTGTGGATGCAGTTAGTTCGGGTTTTAGCTAGAAAGAGCCCTTTCTCATTTGCTGTTTTTTTAATAAGATAAAATGCTTCCACATTTGATCTCGGCTTTGTGGGCTGTCATTAAATAGCCAAAGAGATGAAAACTGCATTTCCAGTCTGGTTCAGGAGACTGACAGATACAGGTATTTATTTAGCTGTCGGAGCACCAACACCTTCTAGGGATAAATCCACACACTATAACAAAGCTGAATTTCTTTCTCCTTGCCTTGACTCTCGACTGGATGCCTGCACACACATTCCTGCTGACCAGCTGCACAGAGGCTTACCCTGCATCAGGACTGTTTTTTCACCCAAATACTTGGACCACAGAGTTTAACACACCTAGCCAAGGTATTAAAAGGCTTTATCATCAATTAAACCCAACAAAACGCAATTAAAGAGTGAGAGGCAATGATTTAGGTCTCTCTCATTACCAGGGCTGAGGGAACTGTTCTGATGTGATGCATTCAACTTTCGAGTACATGACACAGAAAGCCTCAAAAATATCAGCACAGCATAACTTAAGAGGAAGATCCCCAACCCCAAAATCAAGGGAATTGCTATATAGGGTAAATGCCTTGTTAAGCACACCCAGAGGAAATGACTCCTCAGATGCAAAACATAGTTTTGCTTTTATTTTTATTTTGGAACGTTTCACTGGTAAAAAGTGAATCCCCAAAACTCCTGAGCTGGAAACATAAGGCCATCCATCTTTTTCAAAGTTAAAAGGGATATTTGTACTGGTCTCTGCTCAGTTCCATCTCACCCTGACTCCAAAGCTTCAAACTTTGCTTTTCAAATCTTGTTTATCGTGTTGTCAAGGCTCTAAGTGGTTATTTCCCTATTAACTTTGTCCTTGTTTGTTCTTGCATTTCTGAAAGAGCTGGAAATAACATGTGTTTACTTTGCTGTGCGGCTCTCAGCATCGTCAATATCACTGTTGCTATTCCAGGAATTTTAACTGCTGCAGCAAAGCAAAGTCTGGGATCTCAAGCTTAAATTGTATTCCCCCCCAGCCATGGAAGAATAATAGTGGAAATGTAAAAACTGCTGGGAAAAGGGTGAAACCATCTCCTTTAATTGTCTGGAGAAGCCTGTTTCTCATCTGAGCAGCCACTTGTGTCAGGTAACGTGCTCCTGACAGCTTTCCAGGAGAGCTGGTGCGTTTGCACAGGCTCTGCCATGAGCAGCCAGGAGGAAGCAGGATGTAAATGTTTCCTCCATCATTAGGAAAATACCTTTACTGGGGTATAACAGCTCAAAATAAAAACACACCTCTACACTCCAGCCTCTTCACTGGAGCTCGAGACAACAATTTTCAAGATGTGCCTTTGCCAGGGATTTGCAGGGGGCAAGAGGGGAGGAAATGTTGGGGGCTCTGAAGAATTACTTACTAGGTCAAATTCCTGAAACCTGCCTCTCGCTGCTCCTCCAGCACCAGCTCTAGCCTTAACACGAACGAATTTCTGTACCAGAGTGTTATTTTACAGATCCCCTATTTAAATAGAAACTGCCTTCGTTCCTTTGCCGACTGCTTCTTTAAAACTGTAGCAAAACACAAGCTGCAAATGGGCTGAGAACAGCCCTTAGCAAAAGCTCTGCAGTAAAGCGGATGTAAAGACCATCTCTTTTGCATTAATACTTTTTTTCTTCTTCTTTTTTTTTTTTTCCTTCTTCTAAGTTCCCTATTCAGTGTTTGAAGAATACTCATTCTTCTCTCTTTAGGATTACATCTATTCATTTTATTTAGCTTTTTAATGTGGAGACATTTTAATCTACCATTACTTTAATGCCGTTCCCGAATAGTTTGGGAACAATGATTTATATTTCGTCTTCAGCTGTGAGGATGAAAAAAAAAAAGGGCAGAAAAAAGACTATACCCTTCTCATCAGTTACACATGTAGTCATGGCAGGGTGGTTTGTGCTTTGTATCAGGGAACTGCTTGTTCAAAATTAGCAGACAATCCATGGGGAAAATAAGAAATATTTTAGGGAAGCTCATGTGAGAGCTCATCTTCCTTCCCCACCCTACAGAAGAGTGAGTTATTACCATCTACCGGTAAATACTCAGCTAAATTAAACCTCCATCCTCTGCTTGGTTGGCCAAAGGTGCAAGAGAGGTTTGGTGACTCGGTGTCTATCTTATTTCATAGCTGCTACTGGTCTCCCTTCTCCACAGATTTCTCATGTTCCCTGTGAAACTTTCATCCCAAGAATTTCCTCTTACTGATCTATAACTCCCCTCCTATCAAGGGAAAAATAAAGTAAAATAAATCACTGTGCTGCAAAACAATGCAGGAGTTAAATTGGATGTTTTACCCATATATTGTTGTCACGTCCAGGGTTGAATTATGCTCAGTACAAACAGGGCTGGAACATTTTGTGCTTTGCTCGGGAAAGCCAAACCATAACATGCAGGAGACACTTGTCCACATACAGAATGAGAGATTTACCCCAAGTAAACTCCAGAAGGCTCAGATTTTGAGTTAACAAATGCCTTTCCTGAGGGGATAAAGAACATTTCCCTCTTACTGATAGGCAATTAGCAATTTTAGAGGACACTGTCAACAAGCAAATGGCCTTTTGCCCGTAGTTCATCTCTATAAATATAGCCCAGCTCAACGGGGATCAAAAATTCTTCACGTCTAATAAGATGATGGGTATCTTCTCTCTGAGATGAGTTTAGCTGGGCTCAGATCCAGCTCCTGTATCACGAGCTGAAGTGGCAGAGTGTTCAATCACACACTCAGCAGAGATGCCCAGAAGTTCACAGGCTGCAGGGTCTGTCCCCTCTCTCTCTGCTGCTGCCCCAGGTTAGACCTGAAGCAAACTGGCAGAGCAATGCACATACCTGCAGCCTCACCCAGCCAGCCCTGGGGCTCCTCAGACTTCCAAGTTCCCACAGTTCAAGGGGCCAGTGCCAATAAACCACGCATCCTCGAGCTCTCTCTGGATTTAAAGAGCTTTGGAGATATCAATGGAGAAGAGTGACACAATCCCACCTCTGCAGCAAGGAGCACAAAAGCTTAAGTTTGGGTTTGCTGCTGCATCCACAACCCCCAGAGTTTCCTTACTCTTGCATCAGCTGGCTTTTTGGGAAGCCCAAAGTGCTCCAAAATGATCCCATGCCTGTCATTTTCCCAGCTGCCCACCATAAAACAGCTGCAGTGAGTTTGACCAGAAGCTCCACCCTTCCAACACATTATGCTGCATCACCACATATTCCTCCCCTTCCTCCCAATACTAAGCCATCATAAAATAATTAGTAGACACAGTGCAATGTCACTGCAAAATAAATAAATACTGCCTGTGCCTGCTGAATTCCTTGTCTGGCTGGCCCCGGCTGCCAGTGAGGGTTGAGCTGGAAAAATCGCTCCCACCTGCACCCACCCTGGCAGCAGCCTAGATCAGCAAGGAGCCTAAAGCCGAAGGAGTGGGAAACGCTGCCAGTAAAAATGGAGTATTCTGGCATGGGTGAGTGTGCAGGGACCCTGAAGGAACTCAGCAGCAGCACTGCCAGTCACGCCAGAGGTGCTCCGGTGGCTGGTTTCCCATCGTTTGCCTGATCCTGTCAATGTCTCTTGCAACTATCATACAAACTTTAAAAATATATATATATGATAGTAAAAATTCCAGTCAATATATCCTTTTAATTCGTACCAATTATTTTTTTAAATGCAATTACTGTAATTTCATTAAATGGCATAATTACCATTAATGCAGAGAAAACTGTCAATAGAAGGTGTAATTATGTTGTATAAAATCACAAGCACAATGTGCAATGATGCATAATTCCTCATGAAAATCATTGTGACTAAAATTAACTTTTAAAATATTTTAAAAATACATATAATACAGTAAGAATGATTTGGTTATTATAGACTTCACTTCCACAACCAGCAAAGGGGGAGCAGAGCAGGCAGGGAGTGTTTGCATACAGAAGGAAGGTTCAAAAATTTGGTTTAAGTGTGCAACAGGAAGGTAAGAAAACAAGTTTTTGTATGCATGAGCAGGAAAAACAAACAGGTTATAATCAGACACATAAGCTGAGTTGTGAGCAGACATTCCCCCAGGCACATTACACCACACAGCTCCGGCTTTTTGGACACCAGCAACACTGTGTGGAAGTGATGTCTCAACGGAGAAAAGTGTGACGAGGAAGGAGTGAAGAGGACCAGGCTAAAACTACGACATTGAGACTGGAAACTGGTAGAAGATTGTCCAAGGTAGGATGTGAAGTGTGTCAGGCACACGAGAAGGACTGGACTATGTGTCTAGGCATCTTCAAAATAAAGACCTTTTTGAGAGGCATGTTTCAATCAAAACACAACGTATCGGGTTGGATACAGAGATAACTATACCAAGATTAAACGGAAAAGGAATGGTTGAAGGTCTTTTTGGTCTTAAAAATCTACAAATTCCCCCAAACCCTGAACTGATGGAGAAGAATACACAAAGTGCTTAAAGGTATCTTGGTATATGAACAGTCTCAACTCTACAGGCAACATTTTTCACATGAGGGAATATTCCTGATATTCCCAGGCACACACAACCACGTGTCCATTTTTCACACCAGGCCAGCGATGAGAGGTACACTATGAAGAACCCAGAAATCCTGTGTGTGACCCTTTCCTCTGACCCAGGGTGTTTTCTTTAGTTGTGTAACACCATTTCCACCAAACCGTTTATGCACAGGGCAAACATCACCAACAGTGAAATCTTGCTTTTCATCTCACCTCCCTTTCAACCCTATTTCCTAAACCTCTAAGCTTGAAAAAATTCTGATTTCACATGTGCTTCAGCACAGCCTAGTGTCCTCTGTACCTATACAATTAACTCAGATGAAAAATCATCAGACTAAAAGCACAGAACGCTGATGAAAAATGTGATTACATTTTTATAGCACAAAAAAATTCATCTACTCACATGTTCTTGGACCGTCTCCTCTCACCATTACATCCTAATAAAGAAATTTAGCTTGGGATGATGAATCTTATAGATGAGGAAACGGGGTGAGAGCATTTTTCTCATTCACTTGTGCCCTGCCTGTGCTGTCCTCTGTTTCCTCCCTCTTTACCTGTCCCTCTTATTCTCTTACACCCCCAAAAGCAGCTGTGTCCTTGTCACACACACAAGCTGTCGCACTAATGGGGAGGGAAGACTAAAGCAGGAAGGTGAAAGATTCCACGTCCTTGGCTATTGCTGTCCTCTGACAACCTCACAAGTATTTTGTCTGTCTGGCAGCGGGTTTTGTCTGACTGCTTAAGAAAACAAGGCTCCCATGATCATATTGTCTGCTTGTCTTCCTCCTCCTCCCTCACTTCATTCCCCACTGGAGGAAGGGGCACGGGGTACCTGTAGAGGGAAACCAAGGGAAATACCAGATCAAAATGGTTACTGCCAGGGGCCCAAGGGACATCATCCGTAAGGAAAAACAATTTTTAAAAACACATTTTCTGTTTTGAGGGCCTGGCTGGCATCGAAGTTACCAGTGAGGGTTCCATGAACCCAGCTGGAAAATGGGTAGAGAAGCTTTGTGCATCCTCCTCACCTCATCTTTTAACCAGCATGTAAGGAGTGGATTTTCCACACAGACTGGGCAGGGAGGGATGCTGCACCTACCACGCTGTGTGCGTATTTTCAATACTACGAACACTAACGCTGGAAATAGTGAGACAGAGATATATAATTAGCATTTCATTTTTAGTGCCAGAGCTGAATTATTTCCATGTGAGAAAAATCAGATAGACTTAAATTTTGGGTTGTAGAAGAAGCCTGTGGTAATTATTCTTAGAGTGGAGTATTTTTATTCCTTTCCCATTACCCACTTTCTTTCAGGAAACCAGGAGTATTATGGTATCCAGTAAAGATGTTATCAACCTGTAACTTGTAACCTGCTCATACTCCTTTTCACTGGGAATAAATCCCTTTTTCTGTAGACCCATTCTCCCACCTTCTTGTTTTTCTGCCTCTCCACCCCTTCCAAACTTTTCCTAGGTTTGGAAAACTGAACTTGAGAGCCATAACTTCACAAGCATTTTGGTGCAAAAAGAGCAATCCTTTTAAATATGTGCTCAGATTCCTGCTGTACAGTGATGGCAGGACATGGACACTGGGATTTTACCCTGCCTTTCCAGCCCCAGCATGAATGGCCATCTGATTCCCTTGGACACAATCACAGAACTCTTTTGCACAGCCAGACGTACTTCAATGAGGTACCAGCAACTCTGCTCTCCAGCCATTAACTAGATATAATATATATAATATAACGTGTTCTAAATGAGCCTCAAGCAACAGGACGACAAAAAATTAGAGAGAAAAGACCCTCCTCATCCTACCCTCTCATCTGTGTGAGCAATCCCTCTGACCTACAGGGTGAAGACAGCTCCTCTGTCTTTGCTCTGAAGCTTCCTTCAATCAGGAATGGTCTACTTTAGTCATCTATGGCAAATACACTGAAGCGTTTTCCTTAAAAAAGCCTTTAAGCATCTTACAATTCACAGACAGTAAACGCAGGAGAAAATCTTGGAGATGTGGATGTTGTATTGCTTAATAAACACTCAACTCAAAAACTTTCTTTCTGCATGCTGGACCACCACAAAACGATTTTTGCAACCTTTAATGGCATGCCAAACATTTCAAGCATGAAGAAAATGTCACACCGCAGAATAAAGAGCAGGCAAAATCTTTTTGTGCTTGAGTGGATTATGAGAAAACTGCAAATGGGGTGTTTACTACCAAGAGGAAAAAGGAGAGAGATGAAAAGCGGGATAGGCAGGTGGAGAACCTGGCTTTTTGTTTGCAGAGTGCAGTAGAACTCACTGTCCAGCCTTATTTTTTTATTTCTTCTTCTTTTAAACAAAATATTATTACAGTCAGGAGAATAAATTTGCAACAGGCAATGCCAACACAGGCAGAGCAGGAACTGATAACCTGCAGTGAAATGATGCCTCAGTGCAATGGAAGATGGAAGGGACAAGACCCATCAGCTCACTGCATCACCCAGACCAAAAGCATCTCCCTGCATAACCGCCTTGGCCACCACCTCCTTCCTTTTCTACCACCCAGCTGCCATGTTCCAAATTAAAAATAATTAAAAATTCCAAAAGCGCCACACAGCGACATCACCCACCACAGACATGGGCATCCTCAGTGCTCGGTGCAGGCGGTGAATACCTCTGCTCCAAGAGAGGAAAGGCTGCTCCTGAAGGTCTAATTTCCATCTCCAGCAGGCCCAGTGTGGCCCAAGCTGCCCTGCAGCCACACAGCCACAAAACACCACCAGCAAACGAGAAAGGGCTTCGCGCTGGTGGGGAGGAAGGCACGGGAACGCTCCAGGATCTCAGATCACTTAGCCTCATGCAATAAAAGAAGAAATCCACTTACCACAAATGCTATCAGGCTCTTTACCGTGGACTCCCAGAGAAAGCAGCTCCAAAGGAATTGTATTGTATTCCATATTGCCATGGTGATTTTTTTCACGCGATCAACATTTCTTGATAAGATCTGATAAATATTGAGTGGGAGGAGGGGAGGAGAAGAGGAGTTTAATCAAACACACTAATATCCTACTATTGCTCCAGAAGCAGGGATAATTTAAGCTACAAATGCATGCCAGGGCACATATTACAAATAAAGCCTCTATTTCAGATACATTCGCCAGCTCCTGTCTGCTTTCTGATTACACCCAAACCTTCCAGATTCTCCTCACGTCTCACAAAAAAAAAGAAAAAAAGGCACAAACTGATGCCAAAACTAAATAAAACAGTCATACAAACGCACCTTTATCCTCATTCAATTCTTAAAATACATCAGTGTCTCAGGAAAAGGGACAGAGAGAATGTAGTCTGATCCTCTTTTCTAAATGTTTTGGACTAGTCCGTAGAAATAAAAAGGGATTTTTAGACTTATTATAGGGCCTCTCGATTTTAAAAAGAATAATGGCCATTGTCCTAAAATCCTATGGACTTTTTACAGAAGGAATTTAGCCCTGGTTTCTTCCTTCACAAAGAAGGGAATAAGGCTCTCATGGAGCTTTAAGTGCTGCGAACTGTGCAAAATCCACAGCCATCATTTTCCCCACTCTGAAGCACAAAGCAGAACTACTGATGCAAGCCAGATCAGAAAGCAATTTCGTGTTAACACAAACAAACCTTTTAATATACACAGAAATATACAGAATTTACATGTGTTCAGCATTTTATGCATAAATAGGTTTTGTTCCTGCAACTGTGCTACAGCAATTCAAGTCTTTCCAAAACAGATGCAAAAGCTTAGCCCAGGCACAATTTTCACCTTTTTAGAAAATTTGCGGTTCTCCTCAGTAAAGCGCTTTTCTCGGGGCTTGAATGTTCTAATACTTGCTTTTATCTAGAAAAAAAAAAATAATAAAAATAACACCATGTAGTTATAAATTAGTTATTTCAGTTTCACATCAACAGTGCTGCTCAGGAAGATCAGGAATTTCAGCATCTCTTGCTCTTTTCAGACTCTGTGTGACTTAGGAGTTGCTTTTTTACACATATTCTCTACAGTGAAGATGGCTAGAGAGGGTGGATGCCCCATCCCTGGAAACATTCGGGTGGACAGGACTCAGACCAACCTGATGTAGGGAAAGGTGCCTCCACCCCTGGAAGGGCAGTTGGAATGAGACGAGTTTTAGAGTCCCTTAGAACCCAAACCATTCTATGATTCCATGCTCAGAAAAATGCAGACAAGTTAAATTGGGCAAGGCTGGACTCACTTTAGCAGGAGCAGAGCTGTGGCACAGCCCACGACGGCCTTAATAAATAGGAGTTAAACTCAGTAAAAGGCTGTAGGGCATAAACAATTGAGACTGACTCAGCCACCTAAAAACTAAGCGCACTGTGTCCATGCCTCATTAATTTTCCTGTCAACACCCTGGGAAGAGAACATCCTGGGTCAGCTTTTTGGGGAAGAAGTAAGTGTTAAAAGTAACGTATAGTAAGATGAACGTGAAGCCCTTTTTTGGCTGTTGCAATTGAAGCTGTGGAAGCAGCAATCAGCACCTCCTTCCTAAGGTGCTTGTGGTTATTTGTCCCTCCAGAAATGCCCCTTCTCCGTCCCATCCACCTGGAGGGGCCACAGCTCTGACAGCCCGAATCTTCTTCACTCACAACATCAAACATCCCTCCACCACCAGATGCAACGCGGACAGGACTTTCCTGGCTTGGCTCCTGGTTTTAAAAGCATCACCCCCACCCTCGTCCTTGCAGATTTGCACTTTTATTACACCAGTGATAAGCAAAAAGAAAATACTTCAATTTACCGGATTAAACAGGACATCCAGCTCCAAGTAAATCACTCCTTTTGAAGCACGTTCCAAGTCTTTATTCTTCAGTGTGTAACAACTTTGTTTACCATTCCTAATCTATAGTTTGGGGTGGGGAGAGGAGAAAAAGCATCAATATTTTCCTGGCTGTAATCCTCAATATAATTTAAAGACACTGCAAACAAATAAATAAATATAACTCAAGCACAAAAAAAAAAAAAAAAAAAAAAAAAAAAAAAAAAAAAAAAAAAAAAAAAAAAAAAAAAAAAAAAAAAAAAAAAAAAAAAAAAAAAAAAAAAACAAACAACCCCAAAAAAACCCAAACAAACAAACAAAAAAAAAAACCATAAAACACCTTCCCCCAAACCCTGATAATATACTTGGAGCCTGAAATACAAAACAACCGTTGGATTAGAGACCTATAAAATTGCAGATTAAATCTCTTATGGTCCAACTTTAATTTTCAGACCTTGAACTTTATAGTAGAGCAATGCATGCAATAACCAGTCTGAAAATTCTGCCCTGGAAGCCAGTGAGTTGATGGGAAGTAATCAGCCTCCGTTATTACAAGTTTAAAATGGGATTTTTCTTCCAAAGTTTAGGAAAAGAGCCACAAACAACAACTTTACCTATCTATTGCACACTCCAGTACATGAAACCACTTCTTAATGCTTAGTTTATTGCAACGTTATCAAATTATTACCCAGCAAACAAATGCAATCCAAAGAAATGGATCGGCTGGAGTGGAGTGAATGCTAATGTAACAAATGTTCAAAATTAACTATTTCACGTAAAAGACTTCTCCCTCCACCCCATCCCTGAATTTCAATACCATTTCTCTGCTCTGATCCACCGGTTGGCCCTATCTCATTAAGCATCTATTAAAAAAAGAAACAACCAGCCCAACAACAAAATACCTTCCTTGCCATTTTGTAAACTATTTGGCTCAAAGCAAAAGCATTCACACTTCAAAAATGATGGCAGAAATGTATTTATTATACACAGTAGGATATGTATTGATTAAACATTTGGCTTTTTAGGAAGCAGACCAGTTAATTCTAAACAGCAGTAACATAAAAAACTGCAGCTTACCAAAAAGCTACATTGAGGGACTGTAATGATCAAAGATTAAGGATAACGGAGGAAATTTGAGGGCATGAAATTGCAACCATATTTAAAATGGCTATTGCTGCTCTGGCATTTAGAAGAGGCACTCGTATAAACCATGGCAGAAATGAGTAAGGGAAAAAAAAGGTCTAATAGGAACCAAGTGATTTCACAAGACAAGGGAAAGGTCACGCTCTTTCCCAATGTTGCTCCACCCTTTCTATGCCAAAACAGTCAAAGGGTAGATGGGATTTCTGCCTCAGGGTTGAAAGGGAAGAGGGTTTGCACAAGGACCAACTTTGCATCCTCAGTGGTGTAAAACCAGGAACTCCAGCTATTATCTGTTTTCTCACCCAAAGCTTTACAGTTACAGAGACCTATGTGGAATTCATTGAATACCAGTAAGCAATAACAATAACAGGCTCTGCACTGAACTGGTCACAAAGCACCTCTGCTTCTACCACAAGAGAGTACACACAGTGGTGGTGGAGCTGGCAGCAAAGGATGCTGCAGCTCCCAGGGAAGGGGCAGGCAAAAAACCATTTTTTTCAGACCTGCAGCCTCAAAGCAGAAGAGCTGCCAAAGTGATTAGACCCTTTTCTAGGGCCAAATGGACTGGCATCAGGTCCTCAGGCCAGCTGCCACATACATCACTGTCAACCGATCATAAAGGTTTCTGCTCTTTCACCAGTTTGCTTCCCCCCCTTCGAAAAAAAGGAAAAAATTAGATTTACTGAATGAAAACAAAATTTTGTTTGGAAATTAAAGATTTTGTTAAATTTTACAAATTAAAGGATGAATGGTTTTACTGATGGCAGGGACACTGAGACAGAAGGATTTGGTCTCAGGTCGTTGGTCCAAGAGGACGCCCCAGCAACAAGTTTAGCCTGAGCTTTGATTCATGGATCCTGCTGTGACAGGATAGAATGTACTTTATTCCCAGTGTGTCTGCAGAAATGCAGATGTCCAGTATATACCACAATATCCTAATTCTGGATCCTCCATAGTTCTTAATTTTGGAGCTGAATTTCCATGTATTTCAGGCACACATATTTCTCATGGCATTTCACTGAGTTACACCAGAAGCAACAGCCAGTGGGAAGGCCTCTTTATATTCCTTGGGATATATTTCTTTCTTACATCTTTCAAGAGAATAACCCTCATGGAAAAGAAATGTGACACAGGAGCTAAACTGATAGAAAAAGGAAATGTTTCTGAGTATTTGAGCCTGATACTGTGGGGTATTCTGCACTCAAAAAAAAACATGCTTTGGGGAACAGACTCTTCATTTTAAGAGCTGGAGTTGAATCAAACATTTTGGGTGTGGCTGCAGGTGTTTTCACACAGTTAGCTTTAAATCAGCAACAAATAATTTCCAGCTCTGCCTGTATTTGTAAATAGGGGTTGCTTGGGAAACTTTTTGAATGGTGCCATTATCATTGTTGCTGCTACTCTTAAATTGAACAGGGCACGAAGTAATGCAGTGCGAATAAAGTTTTAGAATCAGATTTATTTGGCATATTTAATTCTAAGTACTCAAACTGTCTGGAAAAAGATGTGCCATTATAACTCAGCCTAAGACTAAACATTCATACAGATATTTTAGCTTTAGACTTTCTTCAGCGGGAAAAAAGCACAAGAGAAGAACGACAGGCTATGAACTGTCTCCACTGCATTTTCATTTGGATAAAAAGAAAAAAAAAAAACTGAAAAAGGAGTCAAACAAAAGACTCTCTTACAGTTTTGGCACTGTGCTAAGGCAGCGTGGTTCAACAAAAGGTACAGGGTAATTCTAAGACCCACACCTGCATGGAGATTACACTGGTGGCATGTCTCAACCGTGCCCACAAGAAAACATGCAAAAGAGCTCAAATACTCCTCATTTTCACTGCATCCTGTTCTTGGGCCAGAGTTCAGATTCTGTTCAGCTTCTCTCCCAACACTGAGAGACAGACCAGTCATATTAATTTCATTTTGCATCTCTTTCTTTCTCCTCTCTGGGTACTTTCCCCCAGTTTCTGCTATTCCCAAAGACTGCTTAAATGCTCTCTCCAGCTGTGGAAAAGAGCAGCCAGGACTGGGGTTATAGGATGAACCTCAGTGTCAGAAAGATCAGGCTTCTTCTGTCACCCAAACCCCTTTTGCTACAAACCTGATGATGTCACACAGATTTGACTCCATGAGTAGTTCTGACAGCTGTGTCTGAAACAGGTTAACTTTCCCAAGAATGTTAACATCTACTTACAGAAAAGGAAAGGAACATTCAAACTAAATGTGCAAATATCTGCAGGTAAGCATCTCAAAGAGACATAATCAATATTATTCCTTTATTGATGATGCTTTATATCCTCACTGAATACTAATGCCTGCATTCTCTGAAAGCTTCTTAATAGCTTACTGGGGCTCAACCACCAAGCAAGACTGCCCATAACCCGGGGATTAACATGAGGACAGCAATGCCTACCACACCCCCATGCTGCATTTTGCAAGGTCACTATCAGAAAAATGGTCTGGGTTTTCATCCCATGGGAATTCCTGATATTTGGGGCATGATATTTTCCTCTTCTGAGTCAACACAGAGAGACAAAACCATATCCGTATTTTCACAGAATGAACTGTGTGTTCCATGTCACATCCCTTCTCCATACAGGGCCAGGAAAAGGAAATTATCAGTTGGAAGAAAAGCTGAAATTCTCTTTTGCAATAAATACTTCAACCTACAGAGGCACTTGAGGCACAACACTCCCTGAAGTTGCCTCTAACTGAAGGAAATGTTGAGGTACACGAGACCACCATCCAGTCAAGGTCCAAAGTGCACCAGGTTCCTCTCAAATGAATGAATATATTTGCTAAACTCTTTGCACAGATGTCCCCAGTAAAACAAATGTGACTAAACACAGTATTGATGTAGCCAGCCAATGTTAAATCTATTAAGCAACAACCTTCTGACCGCTTGGGAATTTTAATGAAATAGCAAAAGCCAAGATTGATATGACACAAAACACGGAGAAGACAGGACCCTTACGCAGCAAAGCGTGTTTTTTCATTGCTCTTGTCTCAAAGAAATATGGTTTAGTGGCTTTTTTTTTTACATTGATTTTAAGAAAACTTCACTCTGTATCCAGCTTTGATGCAGATTCAATGTCATATATTGATGACCTGACAGAAGAATGCTGGGTTAAACCTCTGTACATCAACACCCGTGACGTGTGGAGAGGGTAATGGCTACTCTCCAAGGGTAATTCATCTAAAGCATTTGGGACCTCTGATATTCCTGCTTGAGCTCATTGCTGATGCACAATGTCATCCCGTTTGCCCTGAATAACATAAAGCTGTCTTGTAATAGACACACACCTCCCCTTATCAAAGGACGCACTTCCCCAGGAAAAGATGAAAGGAAGCCACATATTTGATCCACCTGTACGTGAATAAAGAGGTTTTTGTTCCTCCCCAGTCTTGCCATATGCACTGAACCAATTTTGTACAAAATGCCTGTTCCTTCACCCCAAAACTCTTTACCCCAAACACTTCACTTTGAATAACCTTCTGTGGGATCCAGAGTGGAATGGAGATTTGGGTTCTTAGCAGAGGACTGTTATCCAAAGACCAAAGAGATATGGAGCTGATGGACCGAAAGAAAGCAGGCAGGGCTCTCATACAGGGGCTTCGAGCCAATCTGAGGAGGAGCTGAAAACCCTGAGAGCACAAGGATCCTAGGTGATACTTGAGACAACATCCCTGTTGATATCTTGTCAGTGAGCAGTGAGGGGCTGGGGGAGAATCTAATGTCAGAAACAAGACATTATTTTTCCTGGAAGAGATGTGGGGGATTTTTCCAAATTCATTTTCCAAATCCATTCCAAAAATCCTGGTTCACAATGAGGATAAAAGTCAGAACAGACAGCACACTTCACAGCTGCCTCCATTGCATAAACACAGCAATTTCACTTCTCTCAAACTCTAAAACTTTCTCCTGGAAAGGACCATGCACTTATGGTCAAGTGCTAAGTAAGTACAATCATCAGGTGTCTGCTCTCCGAATCCAGGCCATCCTTTAGACAATTAAACATGCCAAAGGCACACTCCTTGTTTTCAGTGTATCGCTGGCTACTGACCTTGCCTGGCACTTGGAACTATTTCATAGACCTCTTCCTGTTGGCTGGAAAAAAGGGTGCAGCTGAGGACTACTCTGAGCTGATAATCCAGCAGATAAAAAACATTCCATTCTGCGCTACAACTCTTCACTCAAAGGCCTTTCTGCATGAGGGTATTTGATATACTCTGCTTTCAAATTCATTGAAGCACACTGTACGCTCCCATGTCCCTAATAACTTGCAGCCTTCCAGGAGATAGGAGTCTCTTGAAACAGAAGAAAAAAGACAGACCCTCACAAAGAGACACATGGTTGCCTTTACTAAGATCTGGGACACAAAGGAACACAGAGATAGAAAGGACTTCTTTGATAATTAGTTCAAGTCCCCCAGAACCTACAAAACTTCTAAAACCTATCAAACTTCTTCCTTGAAGTAATAAAGTTTTTGCCCTACTTCTCTGTTCCCCAGGTTCTTCTTCAGTTTCTGGCACAAAAGCCTGCCCTGCTCAGTGCACGTGGGCTTCCCTTCCACTCCGCACGCTCCAAGATCTCCCTTCCCAGCCCAAGGGTTGGCCAAGCCATACTCTGTGGGTCACCTCTGGCAAGAGAGGGATCCATTCTGCTGGATACCCTGGTAGCACTAATCTGTGTCTCTTCTAGATTAAATTGTGCTTCTGTGCATGTGGCTGACCAGAGCAGCGCTGGAGATGAGGTCTCATACATGCTTTAGAGGAGGACAGCAATTTGACAAAAAGGACAGGAGAAAAAAAAGTACAATAGGTTGGTCAGCATGGAAAAGTTAAAGCTAAACCACAAAGAACTTCTCTCTCTCTGTCCCCAAATTCAGTTTATTGCTAGCAAAATGTGCATTTATCCAATTCTGCTTTATCACATCTACCAGCACGTGAAGTTTGCAGCTTTATTCACCATTTGGCACCCTAAAACTCTTCTCATGCTGCCCAGCTTTTTTTCTTATTTGATTCCTTCAGTAATCCTAGATCACAGTCAAGGATGAATGGGAAGAATACATAATTTCACTATCCCTGAATTTTTCCGCCGTAAGATTATTCCTGTGTTAATGTGATGATGAGGGTGTAGTCATGTTTGCAAAATGCCAGTGTGGGACTACTGAACACATTTAACCCAAAATTCGTTGTCATATTAATTAAACATTTCATATCCCTCCAACATATACTTTATTCAAGGCAATTTTTCATTAAGAAAAGAATCTAGTCATCCATGAACAATTCCTGAAGTAAACTTACTTCACGTGCTGACAGCTCACAAGTCAAACTTGTGCATTTTTAACAGGAAAAAAATGGCAAATGCACATCTATTTTCAAAAGACAATTCAATGCCAGGCAAATATTAGGCCTGATTACGTACAGAAATTAAATCTACATGATTGTGAGGCTTCCTTGAGTCTTTTTGTTCTCTTTTAGTATATTTATCTAAGTTGTTCAAAGGATATGTTCAAAGTTAGAGTCAAAATGACAACGTACATTGAAATTCCCTTTCAAGAAAAAGAGCTTAGAAAATTCCAGTTCTCTGTCTGAGCAGACCAAGTTAATAGGTGCAAAATGTTTTTAATCAGAAGCAGAGATGAGTATATTTACACTAGATTTGACTGAAATAGGAGGCAGAGAAGTTTGGATGGGAAGGAGGAAGATCAGTTGGCAAGGGAAAGCATAAACAATTTTTATTTTATTTTTTTTTTTTGTCTCAAACCTTGGACACAAAAAAACCTACACTGAATAGTTTGGACATTACCACACACATGCACTCCCCTCCTCTGCCTTGTTACATGCTTCCTAAGGGATACTTGACAAATGCCTATAAAATCAACAGAAAATCCAAATCTAACATCTCCTCACTGTGAGCCCACACAGCCTGCTGCCGATCATGCAGGCCATTTGGCAAGCACTGGGTCTGCAGGAGAGCAGCTGCTCCAGCCACTCTCTTCCAGTAACATCAGAGATACGAGGACTTGGGGAAAAATTAGCAAAGCGATCAAAAACGGAATAAAAGATGTTAAGAGGTTTTTTCCTCCCTGTAAACATCAAATAATCCTCCATGCCCAACTGACTCTAATATTGTTCTAGAATAGGAGATATTGACAACTCAAGCTACAAAAATAGACAATCAATCTCAAATATCCCCAAAAAAATCACAGGGTCTGAGCCACAGAGGGAAGAGCATTGTAAAGGTCACAACAGCGTGTGGGCCACCAAGAGCTCAGTATTTACACCTCACATCTTGTATCTTAGGCTCTTTATATCCCCAAATTGCTGGGGTTCCCCTGTTTCAGACGCCAGTGTGAACTGTAAACAGCACAGGGTGGATAAAAGCAAACACAATTTTGTGAAGAGATTCAGAAGTAACATTGCTTTTAATTCACATATACAAGAAATACACTCATTTAGACAAAATCACAACAAAACTGGAGCACACAGACCTATTTCTTTACCACTAGAAAGCATTCCTTAGTTTGGGATCATATCCTCTAAGTCAGTTCAAGAGTTTTTTGGGCAGTTCATTATTTATATGGAAATACCAAATGTTTCAGTCCCTCTCTCTGATCTTGATCAGTGCCTTACCTCAACTGTGCTTATATGGCCTGCCTTGATCAGATGGGACCTTTGCTTTCCCTCTAGAAATCTCCCATTTCTCCAGTCTCTGCTAGGACAGAGCCCCACAAATCCATCACTGCCTCGCCTGCAGCAGCTGACCTCTAAAACTCAAACTCTTGCCTTAACCCCGGAAGACGTGTGCCAGCCTTTCTGCAGAGGTGAATACGCTTTCACAGGGATGTTTCAAAACAATACTGCAATTTTGTACTCTGCAATTTCAATCAGGATCCACCATCTGCCTATCTGAGAGTGCTATTACCCACGGCGTCACACCGAGCATGACCGAAAGCATCTCACCACAGCCTGTGGCGCTGGAATCGGGTTATATATGGAAAGCATAAATGTCACCATAGAACATCCTGACTTGAAAGGGACTCACAAGGATCCTCGAGTCCGACTCCTGCACGGGACAACCCCAAGAATCACACCACGATGTCTGCACAACAAATCATCTCCCCACATGTCTGCACAGGGCTCAACTGCACAAATATCTGCCACAGGCTCCCCTGGAAAGGGAACCTCCTGCAAAGCATCACTGCCTCACAACTCACAGAAACCCCCATGCTTACAGCTAAACGTGTTTACACAACTTGACTAATATGACACAAGAGTCCCATGATGTTTCAAGCCTCATCTACTAATTGATTTAGTAAGTCACAGCCTAGAAAGTTCTTCCTGCACGGGACTGTAAAAGCCACCAGAACCCTCTGTGACACTGCACGTACACATGGAGCTGTTTACGTCCTCTTGATCTGGTTTGCTCACTATTACTACCAGTCTTGTTTCAAAATTAAGTCAGTCTTACCAAACACAAAGCTGCTTTCCCCCCATTTCTCTGTTAAAGTCTTTTAATGATCCTTTCATGTTCCACTCTCTTTAGCTTGGCCTTTTTTGGCTATTTCTGAAAAAGCTTCAACTCTCTGTAATCTCCAGAGCAACCACTTTCCCCTGAGCTCGCTTTGTTTCCAGTTTTGATTTTATACTCCCATGGTAGCGCTCACTCCTCACATATTTGTTTACAGAACAAAAGCCACCAGTCTTTAAAAGCACTATGGAGTGGAAAACACCCCTTTTAGGTAATTTTATTCAGCTGTGCCAATAACAACAGCTATCTCTAGTCAATCCTACTGTGATGTGCAATTACTTTCTCGGAGTAAATAGAAGCAAGACGGAACAAAGGCATGCTTAAAATGTTACCTTCAGAAGATGATGTGGAAACATACAGAACAACTCAATTATGTTTTCAGACCTACATGGCACTGATGAAGTACAGACATTTCTGCAATTTGCTTTCCAATCAACCAAATTTGTACTAAGATGGGTCGACAATGCTCGTTAAACGAAGGAGAACTATAAATACTGCCAGCTAAGGCATGTATAGATCACAAAACCTGTTTAAATCTGTGGGGTTTTGTGCTACGGGCGGGGGGGGAAATGCAACTTGTTCCCAGCTAACCATGATACATGCAGTAAAGATAACTTACAGACAGCAAAGGGATGGCAACTTTTCCAAGGAAATCAGGGGGTTTATCTCCATCTTCATCAAACACTGTCACTTCCAGAACATCGTGAATATCTTTAATAGGGCTGGAACAAAAAAGTGAAGACACATAAAAGAATAACATTCAATACACATGCACACAGTCTCCTCCACAAAGATCTGAGACTACTGTTTTACTAATTAAGTTTGTATTACCTTGGAGTATATAACCAGCATTTAATTAAATTCCCCCCCAAAACGAATCAAGCGATGGGTATTCTCCAAGCCTTCCCCTCATGTTTCAGTTGCATAACTAGGTGAAGAAACTACAAGACAGTGACTTTTTTTGTTTTGGTTTGGTTCTTTTTGTATTGGTGATGCTCTCGATGTAAAACTCAGCTCTCCAGCAGAGAAAGCTGGTGACTGGGAGAGGTCAAGGGCTGAATTCAAGCCCAAGCTTCACTGCATTAAAACTGCACAGTGACACACACACAGATAAGTGTGTTGCAGAAAACCTGGGTAAAAAGGGGAGGGCTTTCTGGTGGTATTGAAAGCTCCAGCTGAAATGGACTCATCCACTCAAAACAATCCACTCAGCTCCAAAACAAATCTAAATCATCAACAGCTTTTAAGGGGCTTAATTAATTTTTTTTTTTTTAAATAGACAAAAACCTTAGGAGAGATGCAAGTGCCTGACTGGCTCTGCAGATCTGGTACTTGGATTAACCAGGCAACATTAATAAGAAAGTTAGAGTCCATAGCTGACATTTCTGAGACCCACAGGAAGTACAGACACAAACTTTCTTTTTAAATAAAATAAATTTGGATTGTTACTGGATTTATTTTGCTGGCTGAACATCCAACAAGACTCATCTGCTGGCACAGTCTCAGAAAAAACAGTGATGAGTGGAAGCTTCGTGAGAACAGACAAAGTATGAGAAAGGACTCCAAGGGACAAGCATTCAGCTGCACCCCTGAATTAAACAGAAATCCAGCAAAGTATTTCTATAAAAGAAATCAAATAGTTTTCTTGTGTTCTCATCTAGCCTAGTATTTATGAATGTTGCTTCAGCAAAAAGTTCATAATTTTCAAACTGTTCTTCCAGTGGACAGATGCAAATGTCACAAATGTTTCATTGCCAGCCCTTTCAGCTGCCTTCCTTGCACAGACTGCTGCAGTCTTGGGAGACGTTTATCTCACTCACTTATTCACAAAAATCTTTGTCAGCATAAAGCAAGATAAAAAATTGGGCTGCCTAAAAGCAATACCTAAATTATAACTTTTATTATTAATAAAGTGACCAAAAAAAAAAAAAAAACCAACAAACCTTGATTTCCATAAAAATTTAAACATCTAATTTGGAGCATGTTTGACTAGTTTAAATTCAGAAGATATACCAAAACCAACATGAGCTCTAATTCTCTGCTTACTTCAAATTAAACAAGGATTCTACCAAGGTACAATGAAATATATTTTATTTTAAGTTACGGAAAATGTAGGCGTGAGTATCTGGTCTCAACTTTCTGCTACATTATCTCTTGGATCAAGCTATGACTCCATTATGTCTAGTCATGATTCTTCCTATAAATATCACAGTAATTTTTCTTTTAATGACTTCTATTAATAAACTCCATGCAAGAACTAGTAAAAGGCAAAAGGCTTTAATTAAGTTATATTTGAGATTTCTCCAACATCTTTGACTGTGAAAAAATGACATATCTTAAACTTGACCTCTGTATTTTCTCAAAGTCAATAGCTTTCCTAGTTAAGCTGCTGACTGGAGCTGCTGCACAGTTTCCAAAGCAATCCACTTACAATGTGAAAACTTTGTTCCACTCTGGATTGAGGTTCTTGTAAACGGTGTGTGTTTGAAGCATGTCATTTCCCAGCTCCAAAACACAGAAAGGATCACTTTTGCCTAGGGAAAGAAAAAAAAAATTAAGTGGACCAATTATGGTATTTAGCATGCAGTAGGGCTGAGGAAGTGATTGGTTAAATAAAATTAGATCCATTAAAGCAACCCATAAAGTGGCCCGTTCTGTTGGAATGACTTGCCAAGGAAACAAGTTATCTCCGACTCATCCCCAGTTCTGGGAACTCCAACACTCACCTTACAGCTCACTCAAGGGGCTTCACTCTAATACCTGAACTCTGAGACTTTCAGTGAATCATCTCTCAGTCTTTACAGCAAGAAAGATGTGTTCATGTTGACAATTAATCACTCAGATGCCCTTAGGAAAGCAGCACCATTGTTCTGACCCAGGGAAGCAGCAGGGCTGCAGTTACACTCCCTATTTTATCCTCTGCGTACAGCCTGTGGTCTTCTTCAGTAGATTACAGGATTAAGTATCCACATCAGGAGAAAAGAAGCACAACACTGACTGAATCAGCAGCATTTCTTCAATTAGTTCCATGTGAGCAAGTCCTTGAAGCTATGAAGGCTCTACACCATGCCACAGTTTAAACAAAACCCAGCATCAGCTGGAGAATCCATGCATGATCCAGATATTGGACTTACAGGAAACGCACAGAGCAAACCCCCCAAAACAAACAAACAAACAAAAAAAAAACCACCCAAAAAAAACCCAAAAAAAAACCCCAACCAAACAAGAAAAAAAAAAAAAAAAA
>VZTI01004542.1:850985-900078 GCA_013397865.1 Struthidea cinerea
AAAAGGGGGGAGGGGGGGGAACCTAAGGAAAAATTGAAGTAAAGGAGAAAAACCTAAGGAAGAACTGCTCCAGCATCAGGGAGACTGACCTGAGGCAAGCTGCAAACACTGCTTTATTTCTTAACTCTAAACAGAGTATCAGAAGTAATGGAAGTAACTGTGAGAATGGAAGGAACAGATTCATCTTCAGCCACTTCTCCATGTGATGAGCAACAGCACTCAGCCAGAAAGAATTTCCTGCTCTGCATAACCACAAACAGTTGTAGAGCCAAAGGGCATTGTTCTTCTCAGTGAATAGTTTCAAACTATTTGAATGCTTAAAGTAAGAGAATGTTCTTATGAGTTAACTGTTATTTAGTCAGCAAGTTGTGAAACCCTGGCCAGGTGAGAGCAGCAAACAACGGCAGGCAGGGTTCCCACCCTCAGGAAATTTAGATTTGTGGCAATGATCCTGCCAGCAGATGAGCATGGACAGAACAAAGGGGGTCTCCAGTAAAGTGAATGGTTCTTGGTGCTGCTGCATGTACCCAACAGCACGGATGTTGTTTGAGGAGATGGGTCCACAGGACAATGCTGGAAGCCAACGGAAGGAAGGGAGAGGTACTACTGAGAAAACAACACTGTACAAATTCAGATAGAGTGGAATGGAATTAAAGATTCATAGAAGAACACAACATCAAAGTGAAAAAAGAAAAAAAGGGACACCACCCTCAAAAGGAAAACAACGATCCCTGGGCTGGCATTAGCAGAACATATAAGGATGTGGAGCAATATCACCACAAAAATATGGAAAAATCCTGCCTCCTCAGTGCCACTGGGCCCCCACAATATTTTGGGTTTTAGAGGCAGCTTGGGTGTCTCTGCATTCAGATTTTGGCTAATCAATTACCTATTAAAAGGTTTTAATAAACATAATGTAAACATAACGTGGACATTACTGGCATAAGGAGAGAAAAATACATTATGATGCTGGTAATGAAAACAAATTTATCAGTTAAAAAAAAGAATAATCAAAATCACTTTATTTTTTGTACTTACCCCATTCTCCCCCCACCAAAAAAAAAAAAAATATCTAACTCAAACCCAACTTACGTTCCCAAAAGCTCCTCGTGCTTTTTGTTATCCTTTCTCCACACCTCAATGTCCAACATATCCTTCCTGTCAGAGAAGTAGTGAAAATCAAACTGTTCCCTCCACTGAGGATTTGCACTCTTACACAGTGTCTAGAAAACATGCAGTTATAATATTTACTTTTCTTAAACAGTACTTACTTTCACAGTAAAGCAAAAAGAAAAAAAGAAATCAACTCTACAGAACAAGGCTGGATGTTAGAGCATCAAGTACTACTGTCATTCCAACCAAAGCTCCCCAGCCCATCACATACAGACTCATCTTCCTAAATATTCTCTTTCCTCCCTCTCATTACAATAGACAGTTGTTATCTGAATGAATGGCTGGAGAAATTCTGAAATACAAGGTAGACCCACCAGCTCCACTTCCAGTGGGCTGTGGTCATCATTCACTATCACACACTGGAAGAAATCAAGAATAACCCTTTTGAGGACACACACCCGTAAACAAAATTAATTCATTTGAATGAATTAAGGAACCCAAAGCAGTATTTTTTTACCCTTTTGTATTAAGCAAACAGCTCAGCCTTGCAGATTCACAACACATCTATGGACCATCAGAGAGACACATAAAAAGGGATTGTAACAGGACTAACACCGATTTATTCTAAAGTAACTAAACCATTCGTTATTTTTCAAAACTACTTTCCTAAATAAAAAACATATCATGACCTTGGTTTCAGGTCTGATGTGAGGGACAGAGTGCAGGTTTCAGACGCGCCTACATCCAAATGTTATGTTCTGTCAACTTGCTCTGTACATTTTGTACAGGAGGAGGTTTGTTTTCTCCTCCTCTGCACTTCCAGTTCATGACATGCAGAGCTCTTGCTCTCTCAACAGAGTATTATTTTAATTATAGCCTTTCTTCTTATTAGACTTTGCAGATGAAATGTGTATCCTTGGGAACCCCATTCATTTCTTAGATTCTTACAAAACTGAACTGGATACAGATAAACAGAGCCTAGAATAATAAAAATTAGTATCAAAACCATGGAACATTTTGTCTATTTGGGGGGCAGGTTCTGCAATATGTAACATATTTTTCAAGAAAGGTACTTTAAAAGAATAATAATTCCCCTGCACTGGAAACCATTTCAGGTCTACTTCTCCAGCAGCCCTAACACTGCAAACCCAACTTCTGTATTGGCAGAGAACAAAACACCTGTGTGATGCATGTAGCTTTATTTCATTTCATATTAATGTCAAACATCCATCAACATGGTGAGTATGATAAATGCACAAAACACAGACAACACCCAATATATTCCTAACTTGCTCTTTCTCTACTGGCATGAAAACAGAGCAAAATGTTAATGCTTCTGGACTGGTCTCCCAGTTTTGAACTCACTTATCTAAAAGAATATCAAGAATAGTTCCATCTGAGGCAGCAACACCGGTAAGAGAAACATCAAGCATCTTATTGACTTCAGACATCTTAAGGAAATCCTTAATACTTACCTTGCTCTTGTATCTTTGATCCCCCAGTTTGAGGAGAATAAAAATCTCTGCCAAGCCCCCCCTGGGCATGTTCTTCCCCTCCAAGAGGGTGATGGTGACCAGCCCGTTCCACAGCTGGTTCTTGCGCAGAGACTCGGAGAGCCGCATGTTCCGCGTGAAACTCGTCTGAAAAGCAAGGCAGCAACACGAAATGCTTCAAGACCCAAACACATGTTCGTGCTCACGTTAACTGTGATATGAAAACACACCAGGAGTGAGAGACACACCATGCTTCCCTAAGGGTGAGCAGGCAATGGAGGGCAGTAGGATGCTATGGATTTTCTGCCCGACTGTACTACAGCTGGCCCTCTGAAGGGATGGTGCTCAATGTCACAGCAAAATCAGCAGGGTTTGCTTAAACCACCAGAGAAGTTGCCTTCAGCTACCCTGGCTGAGCTCATGCAAGAGCAGACCTCGAGCACTGAGAGCAATCTGTTACCTTGGCGCAGGAAAAGGCACGGGAGAGCAATGGGGAATGGAACAGGGGAGAAACTAAAGTAAACTCTTAAAACGTCTCCAGCTACATCCATCAAATGTCTCCAGCTACATCCATAAAACGCGGGTCTGTCCTTTCTGGGGAGGCAGCCCAGGATCATAAAGCCCACGGCCAGGTGAAAGGCTGAGCAGCACCTTCCACCTCCTCCATCACTCAGCCACCCGCCACCTGCGTTAGCTCTTTGCCCGCTGCCTTTGCTGCTCCTGCTTCCAGAAACTGAGCCCACGAATCAAAAATACTGATGCCTGCTGAAAAAACACTGACACCACCAGGCTCTTTATCTGGAGTTATGGTTACCTGGTAGCCACATTTGTTACCTTCGCAGCTTCATCTTGCACAGCACGGCTGCGCTAACAGTTTGCTAACCGGCAATATTTTATGGGACGGAGGATGATTAAATAGGCCTTTATTTGGGGGGAGTGAGCTGGAAACATTAAAACTCAAGGCTATACTTTTCTTCCTGCAGTAAAAATCCTGCCATATTTTATTCTCCTGAAGCAACTTTTAACTTGCTACACTTTGGAGCTTCAATCATGTCATGTACAGGTGGGAGCAAGACGGAGGAGAAGATTTCACAAGTTGCTTTAAAACAGGACGTGTTAGCTTTAAAAGCAAGTAAGAAATGTTGTTGCTAAATAAAATGATTGCAAAAGCACCTGATGTCTGAAGATTACTTTTTATGGATCAATTACCCGGCAACAAAATTCTTAAATCATAGGTGGTAAACTCACAAATTTCTTACTTGCTTTTTACTGGTTAAAATACCGAATTCTGAATCCCACAAGCATATTAATATACTTCTATTTAAACACCCTGTTTGGCTTTCCTGGTGCAATGGGTAAAAATTCCTACCTTTAAAAAGAAAACGAGATTTTGATTCATAAATCCAGCTGCAATGTAATTTCTTTTCTCTCTCGTTTTTTTTTTTTTTTTTTAAAGTTCGTCTTTTGGGCCAAAAAGCTAAAGCATGACTGTTCCCATGGACATACTTCAAAGTCCCAGCAGATATATTCCTCCCTAAACACTGCAACTATTTCAAAATCCTTTTTATAAAAAAGGGAGTAATGTCCACAAGGGATCAAAGGGCATTCTACAGTCTGGCAATCGCCTTAGAAAAATGGCAGTGCTTCCATGAAATATGCCCTAAAATAATTTTGCAGCTTGGTATGTCCTAATTTCGAATTGGATGTTTATCTTGGAAAGGCTTCTATCTAACTTGTCCATAAAACAGCTCCACTTAGCTCTATGAGCCCTGTGAAAATGGAATCCAAAGCTGGCTATTAAGGGGGCCTGGAGATTGCTTCCATATGGCGTAACAGCATGGGAGTGGAGGGCTAAGGCCTACAGCAGGCGCTGCTTGGCTTGAGCTCCCCATCTATCCATGGACACTCATTGCATTACACCATAACATCTGGATTATTGCTTGTAATGTCCCTGGGAAATATCCACTTCCCATCAAAGCCTTTATCTATCTCGCTTGTACTTTGAACATTTTAGTATTTAACATAGTCATGTTTGATGTGATGTACTCGCTGCTTTAGGAGCAAGGATTTTCCCTCCCCCTCCTGCTCCTTCCTTGGAGGAGGAAGGGGTATTTGATGTTGGTTCACAAAAAAAACCACCCCAAAAAACAGATGAAGTTTATTATCCACATTACAATTTCTTTTAAAAACAAAGCATCCAGCTCTCTTCAAAGCTTCCAGGCCGAACACAAAAGACAGTTGTTATCACTCAGTTTTCAAATCAAACTTGGATTCTTTTCTTTTTTTCATCCCAGCCAGTATTTTAGGGAGTCACTTAGCATTGAGGACCTTCCCACCCCAGCTCTACAGCACACATAACCCCACCCTTGTAGCTGCTGACTTGACAGTTCAAAGGACTGCTGGGAGGTACCCAAACCAGCCTGGATCCCACACAGTCCCAGGAAAAATCAGCACCTGCACTCAGTATTACTGGAACACATTGCAATGCCCCAGCCTCGACCTCCCAAAACAGGTGGCCCCAAGCAAAGAGCCTTGTGCACCCCCTTCTCTGGCTGTGCAGCGGCAGAAGCGCTCTGTGCTTCTCTCAGGAGAGGGGTGTGCTGGCCTCCAGCTAACAGGACCTGCACGAGATCCAGCATCACTTGAGAGCATCCCACTGCAGAGCGGAGCCAAGGTGTTTGCAACTGGTTCAGGGCATGGCACTGACCTGCAGCAGCTCCACACAGCCTCCACGACTCCCCCAGCTTCCCACCTCCCCCAGGCCAGCCCTGCCACTGGCACAAGCCTCTCTCCAAGCAGAGCACTGCTTGCCTTACAGCCCTGCAAGACACATCACATGAGGAATGCTTTGGATTTCCTGGACATGCCCAGGTCGCCCCCACAGAGTCTGCTCAGCAGGTCTGGCACATTTCCTGTGCCTCGTAGCACCAAAGAGCCCCTCTGTACTTGCTCTGTGGCCACCTCTCCAGCCTCCCCAGGTATTTGGCAGGCTGCTCCTCTGACCACCCTGATGGAAATCCCGGGGAAACAGGCAGTGTGTCAGATTCCACTCACAGTTTCGGGAAGGAAGCACGTCTGGGGAAAATCAGATGTGTGGCAGACCCACAGACCCAGGCCCTCAATGAGTCAACTTTAGTGCTGCCTAGGGAAGGCTGCACTGTGGAAAATGCCTCCCAGGTGACAAGAAAATGATATTGCATTATTTATTTTAGAAGTCTTACCTCCTCTCTGATACCCCACACCTACTCATTTCAGACTGATTTACACAGAGCTAATTGATTAAACTTCACAGCCTCCCTCTGAGCTGGCAAAACTATTGCAGAGCAGAGCACAGAGGAGCACAGCCATTAGTCCAACAAAGTTACTCAGGCAAAACAAGCACCAAAAAAACACCCCAAACACTCTCCCTGCCTCCAGCCACCACTACCCTAACCTGCCTTCACAATGAGACCAGCAAAGCCAAAGCCCTGGTCCATACTGGCCAGAAAATGAGGACATAACTGCTTCATCAGTGACAATTTTGAAGTGTTTTATCCATTCAGCTCTTCCCTTTGCTATTACCTCCCCGGCTACTGATGCCTCCACGCTTGGGTACTGCAGCTCCTCCCCTGCTGAACCTGAGCCCTTTCCAGCTGGGCTCCCACACTGGATGCCAGGTCTTTCAGGCCTCTCCTGCTATATTTTCCTGTAAGCTCTCTACTCACACTCTGGCTACATCCCAGACCCAAGAAAAGGTGCCTTGCCGAGGTACAGAAAAGTTGGCTGAAGCCGGGATCAGGCTACAGGGCTGGAAATTAGGAAACACATGATTTATGATGGAAGCTGGCACATGTCCCAAGCACAAGGCATTGGACAAGCTTGCTTATGCCTTCCCCTCATCATTTCTGAAATCAAGGTAGCCTTGAGACCAGGATTTGAGGGTTGTCTCTAGACAGAGCTCTGATTTTGGCTGGGCTCTGTGTGCAAATAAGCAGTAACACCATAAAGGTCACCTTCATGAGCAATTCACCGCTGTAACATGGATAGAAACTGGAACTAAAGATATCCATCACACAAGCCAGCCAGGAAAAAAAAAAAAAAAACAAACCAAAAAGACAGAAAACCAGACAATAAGCACAAAAATATCCAAAGATCCTCATTCCTTAAAACAAACTAGATGTTTTTTAAGTCTAAAAACCCATGTCTACTGCAGATTTAGGCACTGTGCAACATCAGCTAAGTAATGAGTAATCGCTGAAGCCAAAGTATGGCCTGGTCATAGAGCAGGACCCTGCCACACAAGGATCAGAAGATGGTTCTTCTCCCAACTGCTTAGAAAGGACATTTGCCCAAAAACCATCCCACAGCTCTGAACAGAAAAATTAAAAATCAGTGCTCACATCACCATTCTCAAAATCTCATTCCTGGTTTCAAAATGAATATAAAAATTTCTCACATCAACTTTCAATTTTTTATCACTTTCTGGTTTTGGTTTAAAAAAGAAGAATGAGCAGGTGGGCTGTATTCTGCCTTACAGAGCCAAATACAGGAGCTGAACAAGAATGACGGACCTTTGGAGGGGAAAGAACCAGCTCATTGACCCAGCTTCACAAAATCCTTTAGGAGCTCCAGTCTCCCTGATAAATCCATTTGTGTATAATCTCCCTCTATAGGCACCCAGCAAATCCCCTCTGGTGCATCAGGGCTGCTTTCAAATCCGTCTCTTTTCCTGACACACACATACATGCCCCAAGTTCAAACCTGTTTTTGAAGCAATAAAGAGATGCAGAAAAATTGTACATTTAAATGACACGGCGAGGTGGCCAAGTGTGAAGTGAGCCCATCTCTCCCATCTTTCATGTAAAAGGATGAGACAGGACAACAGAAAGCCTGCTGCAATCCCTGTGAAGAGGTCAGCGTCAAAACGGGCCACGTAATTCGCCATTTGAGAAAACAACAACACACAAATAAGAGGACTCTTCGGACCTCTCCTCATTAGGCAGAGAAACCATTTTTGCAGAGGCAGTTTCCCCCTGGGAAAGAGGAGAGGGCAGCGGGAAAGGCAAGTGAACCAACACAAGATTGGCGCCACGACGCGTGACCCTGTGGCAAGAGAGTCCCCGCGCTCCGCGAAGCGCTTGGAGAGCTCCGCTGCCCACGGGGGACTGGGGGAGAGAGCCAAACACAATGAGGCAGACAAAAATGAAACCTAACAGCCCTCACAGGGGAAAAAAGAAAAAAGGAGAGTGAGGGGTTTTCCCCTGCGATGAGATGCTTGAAGAGCACTTGGGTCCGGTCAGCCTTCAGCCAATTTATTCAATCAGCTTAGGCTATCAAGGTGGCAATTCCGTCGCTTTTGTTTCAGGACTGAGCTGCTGCAGGTCATTCCACCCCAAGCAGACCTGCTTATTTGCCTCCTAGATGCTCAACACTTAAAGGTTATTCAGCTGTACAAATGCTGGAAATGGCGTGCAGGGCACTCGGGGTGAGACTCAAACCACCCGGGACAAACAAGGGTACTGAGCATCAGCATGCTGGGCTCCAGCAGAGAGAGCTATCAACTCCCTCTGTGCCCCAGAAAGGAAAGCAGAACAGAGGGGAGAGCTTGTCAATACACAGATATGAGTGAGTATATTAATACTGCCTAATAGCATCCTCTCCCCTTCGCAATGCCACCCTCCATGAGCAAAAGAAGAAAGCCACACACTCGAAAACAGCTCCCATGGAGGACAATGCTGTTCTCAGCTCTCATGAAAAATGAGGGATCTGGATGTGCTGCCCATGTCTTGGGAATCCGCCCAAATATGCAATGATTCGCTTCCAGCAGCAGTGAAAAATATATACTGCGTAATAATCAAGAGATACCTAAATCATGCAGTTCAACAGCTCTTGCTCCAATATGATTTAAAAGACCATACTGAGTTGCTGGAATCCTTCCTGCATACTCCCTGTAATGGCCATGAGGCTACTGGAGCTGGACTGGAGATCTTGTGCTGACACAGTTTTTGTTGCTGTCTGAAAAAGCAAGGGAGCTCAGAGAACACACATGAAGAGAATACAGTATCCACAACAGCCCACATGAGCCCCTTTGCCAGTCTGACATGGAGCTGCAACAGGTATCAATGCCACCAACATTTGGGGTAAATCTGGGAAGTCAGCAAGAATCCCATGATTAATGTGAAAAGACTCATTTAGGACACTGATGTGCCAAATCTGCATTAAGACAACACAAAATGGTCAAATTAGAGGATAATCAGATTTCTTTCATGTAGGCAATACAGATTAAAAAACAGCTGTGAAAGTTATATTCATTTTGTCCATCCTTAAAATAAGTCATTTTCCCTGTATTTATAGAAGAGGAAAAGCTAAATATTACAATAGGGGTCAGCTGCAGTTCAGCGCATACAAAAAATCCCAGGAAAACTATTTCAAACAGAAAACTTTTATTTGCCTAAACCTGGAGAGGGGAAATTTAGATGTCTCAGTTCAGCTGCTCAAATGGAAAGTATACCGTGTTTTGCTCCTGCAACACCCAACCAGAGTCAGCTCAGGAGCCAAAAAAGAGACAAGCTTGTGTATCCATTACAGAGCTCTCTCCATTTCCCCTGCCCTCCCTTATTCCTGTATCTTTATCTCGTCCAGCAACATTGTTTTCTACCCCATCATACTCTCTGGCTATTCTTCCATAACCTCTTGTGCCTTCCCTAGACACCTATATTCCCCATGCACACAATTTTTCTTCCCAGCCTTTATGTTCTGCCACAAACTGCTAGTACTGCTTCCAGAGACCAGAGTTTCCTAACTAAAGATGGTTATTGATGTACAGTACTAGTGTTTTAGTGCAGTAGCAGAATCAATAAACCAGGAAATACTGCTTTGTCAGATTTTTTCCAGCGCATGCTGGGAAATATTTTTTACTGCCTTTGGATGGTCACAGAGGTTTTCTTTAGAGATCACACTGGAGCATGAACTGTGTCTTCCCTAGGAAGAGCTGAAGCTCTCCTACCCTCTAGTGACTGGAACAGAACAGAGCACAGGGTTGCAGCTTTTTTCCTTTCAAACAACACTTTTATGTCTCCTAAATCAGCACCACGCTTCAGCATTCCTTAATTTTATTCTGAAAGGTGCTGAGGCACAAGGCAGAGTCTTGAGAGCTGAAAGCCTGACAGCTAAAGGTCCAAAAACATGTATGTAAAAAAATTATACTAAATGCAATGAGATACTGTGTAAAAACAAAAAGAAAAATCCAAACAAAAAAAACCCTAAACAAATGGAAAAAAAACACACCAAAACTTCCAGTGACAGCAACCCACACAGAATTTTGGCTATTCTGAAGAAAAATAACCCGAGTTTAAAAACTTGACTCCCCTTCCCAGATCCCAAAGCCAACCAGCATCCAGAGACAGCTGTGTGAGAAAGAGGGGGATCAAGCAACACTGACTGAGGGCACAGTAATTTCCAGAGTTTTAGTTAAAAACCAAAGTGATGAGCTCTTCAGTTATTCCATCACTTTCTATCATGTCGCATTCAGGGATTCCTGGCAGCTCTCTGCTCCAAGCACTGCAATATCCCTGCAATCAGGGCTCCAAAGGCTGTACTTTGCACTTCTTCTATTGACAAAAACATCCTTGCTGGCACAATACCTGAGATGGCTGGCTCCTCTACACAGCACACCATGGTTGTAATGAATAAAACAAGAGGAGGTTAATGATTCAATTTATTTAGGCACAAACCGATAGTTACAGAGGGAAAATATCATGAGAACACACTCATCTTAAGAGCCAAATTCTGCTTTTCAGAGAGTGAGACTGTACAGCTCTCAAGCTGGGTAGTGGGGCTTGCAGCGTCTGTATCATTATTATTTACTCAATAGCAAATTAAAACTTTACAGAACACATAAAAAGCCACAGTCTGTTTCCTGAACAAGTTAAAATCTAATGCAAAAATCATACAGGAATATAAAAGTAATGGAAGCCTGCAGGGATCCTACAAGAGACTGAGGGAAGCAAGTTACACGGACATGTGGCAACACACAAATCTTGGAAACCCTGTTACAATGGAGGTAATGAAAACTCCCTGCTCAGCCTCTATCCCAAGAACAAAAGGAATTTCAAAACCCACAGGGGCAACCAGACTCACTTAAATACTGCCTCACAGAATTCCACCCTGCTGTGACGGCAGCCCCAAGGATAGACTGGGATCCAGGAGACCCTCGTTCAACTCCAGCACCAACCACCGGCCACCTTCCGGGTGTTCTGAAACAACTCAAATCCTCCACAGCTCCTTTCATTTTGGTTGATTTTACACCCATTTCTTTAGTACAGAAAGTTTTTCTCTCTCTCTACAGCTCTTTGTGAATGGGGTCTTAGTTTCTCTTGCCACTAGACACTACCATAGCACCTACAGTTAGAAAACAGCAGCAATTTCCCATCACGATGGAAGGAAAAATCAAAAAAGCAAAGGTTATCACAGCCATCACATTATGACAGGTTGCCTCTACACTTCCGAGTTTTCCTTTGTTTAGCCTATTTCGGAGGAGGCCACATGTTTTGGGAGGGGACCTTTTTTTTTCTTTAAGTGAAAAAAATCCATACGGATTACCTTGGATGAAGTTCGTTTCTTTCGACTTGACCATCTCTGTTCACGAGTCCCCATTATTGTGCCAAAGAGAATCCAGGGAAAGGAAAGAGATAAGGAGTAAAATGGGGAAAGTGTTTAGTAAAATAATTAAAACAGCAGCTTGTCAAATGAGTTAGAAAAGCCTATTACAAAGCAGAGGGCTAGATCTACAACTGCATCTCCGTCTACCTTTCCTGCCACGTGGAACTTAACAATCAACAAACTCAAAATACCTGCATTGCACCAAAAAGAGAGGCAATAAAAAAAAAGTAATTGAGAATAAAAAGTGGAGGGACCCAGAGCCATTAGTAAGAAACACGGCTTATACTTTTGGTGCCATCTGGTTCTACAGTAAGCTAATTTAAAAAGGGAAAAAAAAAAATCATCTTGATGTTAAGTGCTAATGTGGACAGAGCTATTTCACTATTCTGACTCCATTGGAAATGGCTGAGCAATCTGCATTTGAAATATGAGGGCTTAAAACATTGTCTTTAAAAAAATTACAGTGTGCACCACCTCTTCTATCATCTGCACTCTGAATGTTAACTAAGCACCCAAGAGTACCAAAAGCTGCTACTTAAACCAATAAGCTTTATTTCACTGGCTAGGTCCACTTTAGCCCAGGCCTTCCTAAAAATCCTAGAATTCCTGAGGTTCTTCTGACTAAATTAACTTTTTTGTTAAAGTAACTTTGCTTCACCCCTTCCTGCAATCCAGAGATACATGCCAACAGTGCTCTCTTGTACAAGTTAGAGGGGAGTTCACAATCCAAATACACGCCATCTCATAATATAGATATATAAATACAACATTATTTTAAATATTGCCATTAAGCTTTAAATAATCATATAGTGAGATCAAAATAAGTCTATCATTACCTTATTATTAATTAAGACTTTATAATTCTCAAAAAGGCATCTATTTGAAAAATAAATAACGAACAGCAGATATCCCACACTAGCTGCTTCTCATTTTGCTTTCCAACCCCTTGAAACATTTATATTTCTATAAATAATCCCATTCAGGCTGGAATTCCATACCGATAATTCAGTAATGTGCTGTAAACAGCAACTTTCATACTCAACTCTGCAGAGAACATGTAGAAATATTTTCTCTTAATATGTATTACAAATATTTAAAATCAGGTCTGTTTTTTAAGACAGTCCAAGTAACTGCCTGATCTCGGGTATTCTCCACCCCTTGCTGGCCAGGAGCAGGATTAGTTCACCAATATTTGTGTGCTTCACACTCTGTATAAAACACTAGGAGAAATCTTTAAAAATAGAAGCAAAAAAGCCAAGTGCAGGACCTGGAATTTAAAAAAACTATTAGCTTCAGTTATGGTGTTCCCAGTGTCTGCCCAGCTTCTCTGGGTTTCTAACACCACTAATCACATTTCTGCATCAGGAGTCAAGTTCAATTAATTCAGTGAAGAAACTGTCAGGGAGAAGATCGGGGTTTTACAAGCAAGGTCTTCCTCTCAGCCTGGGTGCTACTCCACAGGACTGGGGCAATTTAAGTCTTAACATCCAAGCTCAGTTTTTAGATTTCACATGGATAAGTTTTTTCATTGTTGTTAAAAACCATAACAAAAAAAAGGGAATATAACAGCTTTTCTTCAACCTGCCCATTGCAGTGCTGGACACATGCCCAAGACAAAAGCATCCAACTACAAATGTCTACACAACTTTAACCCAGCTAAATATGGGGCTTTTTTTTTTAAAGTTATGCTCTATCTTGATTTCAATATTGAGTCTCAGAGGATGAAAACAAAGGTGGCATTTCCCAGTAAATCAGATTATGCCAGCTCTTCTTTTCTCCCCCCTACAAATTCCAGCTATAAATTTGATTTCCTAAGCCACTTACATTTCTCTTGAAGTCTCCTTGCTTTACTGCTAGACTCAAGTTTAATACAATCACTCCCATGTCATCTTCTAAACTGTTGGGATCTTCCAGTTTTAAAACCTGTTCAGTAGTTCTACAAGCAAAAAAAAAAAAAAAAAAGAAAAAGAAAAAAAAAAGTTGGGCATTTATTGACTCCAGTTAACTCGAGTTGATTATTAAAGGTCAGGCTAAGCTGTGCAAATTTCAGCTTCTTGTCTGAAATTCCCAATATTGAGTTTAAATGTTAAAATGGGAAATCTGGAGAGCTCCTTCTTGGTTCTGACAAAATACACCCCTCTTTTAATAATGCAGCCCAGTGTTCCTATAGCACTGCTCACTACTCATAACTCTCCATACGCAGGTACACACTGAATTAAGTTACTACTACCGCCACTTCACAGGGAAGAGTGACAGGGAAACTCATCCAAGTGAATCTTCTAATATTAATGGCTTGTATTTGACTCCAGAGATATTTATTCTGCCTGCTTTTAATCCCTCTCCACGACTCCGTTCCCTTGCTGAAAACAGGAATGCTGGTATTTACCTGGTGGCACTATCTCATGGATAAATTAACATTTCTAGAAATTCAGATACAACAGCCACGGGAACTACAATACCCCCTGCACAGGGAGAACTTACTTTCCCCAAAAAAGTCATCACACAGCAAGGGACTATAAAAGAAACAACTAAAACTTGAATTCCTGGCTTCCAGCTCCACATTGAGCCCAAGCAGCAGCAGCAGACAAAAGGCACAGGGCTTGCCTCGGCACTAAATCAGGGCCAGATGCAGCTGCTGCAGGCACGGATGGATGCAGGGGGAGGCTGGAAAAGGGGTGCTGGCAGCAGCCGGGCTCCCCAGCCCCAGAGAAAGGCACCCCGAGCCCCGTGGGGCTGAGAACAGCTCCCAGCCTTCTCCCCCTCTTCCTCCATAAATCATCCTGGTGTAGCTCTCCTTAAACAATGCTGCACACAGAAACTCTTAGTCCCAGAACTGGGCTGCGTCCAGGCTGGATTTGAATCCAGTGTGTAACGCCGGATAAAAACGTGTGCAGAAGATTTATCTCAAGTGATTTCTCTTAAAATGTGCTCCCCTCTCTTCTATCAAAAAGGAGTTTCATGAATAGACAAATTCCAAGCCAGAACAAAAAGCATTTCATTACTTCCCTCTGTTTCTCAATTAAGCTGCATTAATAACCTTTAATTAAACAATATGTTACCTGTTGAGTTCAAGTTCAGTGAGCGCTACAGATGCCGAACCCATGAAGTCTGAAGAGGTTAAATCACGATCGTACACCTGGTGGCAAAATAAGACAAATATTTCCAATTTTCACATCATAAGCCAGTTTTATCCCAGGCAATGAAAGAACAGATATTTTAAGCCCTTTCAGTTCAATTTTGTATTTGAAAGATCAAAGCTTCGATATAATTCAGGGATCACTTTCCATCTCCCTGCTTTAATTTGTATTTTTAGCTAAATATTTAACCAGCATTTTGAAAGTATCTTCTTAATATTACGTAAACAGAGACATGTGTGCTGCTATGGATTGTGCCTGCTCCTTTATACTCCACACGACAGCATAATGAAACACTGCACAGAAATCAGGTACTTCTGCTTACAGATGTTTTAGCAATTAGTGCTCACAACTGGTAGCTCGCGGTTCTGGTAACTGTAACGTTACTCATAACCAGAAAAGGCTTTGCTACTTGTCACGGCTGCATCCCAGGTAATAATTCTGCGCAGCCCAGCCAAATTACACTTCTAAAACGTGCTTCTGAAACTGCTCTTGGTTTCCCTGAGTTTGCACAAGCACGGGGAGAGAGAGAGAGGGAGTGAGCGAGCGAGCAGAATTCAGCTCCACGGCTTTAAACAGATCCAGTCAAGGAGTTTTATTTCAAACTTGGGTTTTGCAGACGGAAAGCAAAACATGCAAGTAAAATCTGGGAAAGACATATGTGCGTTTTAATTTGAAATTGCTGAAGCTCTTAAACCGGATTGTGTTTTATGCCGTGCTGCTACAGCGAATAAAAATCAATATGTTTCTAAAGTCGAAAATAATTGCTTAAAAAAATATTGGCCCGTCTTTCAAAAATCTGAGACCAAAACTTACCTTGATCCAGAGTTTTTGATCGAGGGTCTGTATGGGCAGCACAACAGTTTCATCCCAAATTGGGTTGAGGTTCTTGTAGACTACCTTACTTTTGTAGAGGGTTTTCCCATTCAGCTTAAACTTCACATACGGGTCACTTGTACCTGTGATAATTAATTTAAAATAAATTAGCAAGCCCCTATTCAACTCCGCAATCTTAAATTATATTTTCGTAAAATAATTAAAAACAATCAATGATAATTACCTACTTTATACACATGCATATACTTAATTACCTATATAGAAATTGTTCGTTCATACAGGAAATTTACAGACAGAACCAGAAAGTTGTCTGAAAGCAGGCAACCAAAAAAAAAAAATCTTCATAGTTTGCTTGATCTCTGTTGTTTTATTTTTAAAGAATAATTGCTGTTTAACAACACTGTTAAAATTTTAATTTGGTAAAAGAGCAAACAGAAGCAGCACTGAAGCACTATTTACAGGCCAACTAACGACACAGTGGAAGAGAGGAAATGTGATCCTGTGACTATGAATATATTCAAAGGACCAAAACTCCAAAGCATCGTAACTGGGATAGGAGCTCCAAGGAAACCAGTAACAATAGCTGAAATACCCGTCAGGATTTCATCACTGGTGTCACTTTGCCAATTTACTTAAAAACCAATTTGAGATTTCAGTGAAAAAATACCGACGTTATTCATCAGCTCAGGATAAAAACCACACAGAGAACAGGCTCTGTAAAAACAAGCACTGTCCAGGTAACACGATTTTTAATCCAAGTGGCACAATTTGCCATGGCAATAATGTCCCGTGTTTTTATGGAGCAGATGTCCATGGACAGAGCGTGAGGCTCGTGCCACTCGGCAGCAACAGAAAGACTTGCATCTGTCAAAGGAAAACAGAAGAGGGAATCAACTTTTTATTATTGTTATTAAACTGGTGGCATCTGCACTAACACCAACCACCGTGCAGGACACAATATAAGAGGGTGAATAAGGTACAGGGAGGATTTAACTAGATGATGCTTGATTTAGTTATTCATAGAGACTTTGCAAAAAAATCCCCACAAGCTGCAAATACGGGGGGAAAAAAAATCAAACCGAGATGCAGCAGCATCTACAATTAACTGAGCCCAGGTGACATTCACCTGTCTTATCCAGCATTTTCTGTATTGCACGTTATATTTGGAATTAAACTTCCCTCCTAACAGTTCAGTTTCATTAGAAGGGTGACAGCTAAGGTGATGGTCCTGGCTGCCCCCCAGCCTGCAGCAAGGGCTGCCAGTGGAAAAAAAACGATTTCTACAGCAGACTTCAGAGTCCAAAATAATCTGAACCTGTCCTCCGGAAAAACCGCTGAGATACTGGCCGACAAACACATGGCAGTCCAGGATAACCCAGCCTAGGAACAAAACCCAGTCTTGCCAATGATTTGGTGCACCTGTGAGGATGTGAAAAATCTGTATTCAAACATTCAAAGTTCTGATCAGTGTTATGTGAAGACAGACTTAAGGAAAAACAATTATGTGTAAGCATCTTTTTGGAATTACATAGCACTGTAAAGAACTGCGCTCCTGGGAGACAGACTTATTTCTAAGAATTATAGAAAGTTTTTATTCTGCTCTAAATTCAAAAGGGAGGAGTTGTATTACTTGGTCCATTCTGCACATAAAGTGTGTTTCATTCACAGAATGAAAGTATCAGTTGGTTTTCAAATATTGTCAGCGGCTGATCCTTCTCCTGAATAATAATTGTTGAAAAAAAGATTTTCTTTGGTTTAAAAAAAAAAAAAAAAAAAAAAAGCTGTAGACTTCTTAAATAGAATTTTCTTTTTCTTCTCCTCTAAGAGAGAATAATAATAAGGGCCTGATCTGAAGCCAGGAAAGTCGGAGGGCAGCTTCTCACTGTTCCAAGTGAGTTAGGACTAGACCTTTCCCTAAAAATTTCTCAGAACTATGATTATACTCTTATACAAAGCATCCAGCTTAAAACCAGCACAATTTCCAGGCGTGGGAACACACAGATACATCACAGCCTCACAGTGTGGGGGGCAGCAGTCCTCGAAAGATGCAGAATTAAGAAATAACAGCACTGAGCTCTTTCGTATCACTTCAAAAAGATTTAAAAAGACAAAGGAAAAAAATCCTCTGACTTTTATTTACGGGGTAAGCTGGACAAAGCTGCATAATTAAAAATAAGAGTAATAATAATGTCCATAACCTATTCTGTGCATGAAACAGCAACTGGCCAAGACAAGGAAAGCAAGTGATGAAATGAAAGCACGAAGAGGCGATGGAGACAGGTGGTCTATGGCCATAACTCATCTGCTCTTGGCACAGAGAACCCATGAAAAAGGGCAAAACCTGAAAAGAGAGAAAAAAATAGGAGATACAGAATAGAAGCAAACAGCCAGCAAGTTCAATAGCCACAAGCAGAAAACTCCAAGCCCTTTCTCTGAGGATGGGAAGCAGGAAGACTAGAGCTAAGTAAGCATCCCAATTGCATTATTGCTCTGAAAAGCTTTCCAGGTTGTTCTACAGGAAAGGAAAATAAAAGGGGGGGAGAGAAGGGCTGCCCAGCACTGCTCATGCGAGCCAGGCTTTAGCGATCATTCTCACGTATTTATTTTTAATAAACTCTTCCTTTAAATTTACACATATTTATATACAGAAACATATATATGTATATAAAAGGAATATATATTTTGTTTATATAAAAACATATATTGCACATAAAAAAAAAAAAACAAAACAGTGAAGGGGGGGGAAGCTATAATAAAAAGAGGCCTTTAATTAAATAAGATTGCCACTCTGGGATCAGGCCTTCATGCTTGTCAGCTTACTCTCAAAATAAACATCTCAAAGCGGGGCCTCAGTGGTGTCACTTACTCCGGCAAGGCAGCCTGGGTAATCCCTCGCTATCTTGACAGCTCCATAATGTTCCAGCGGCTTCACGGGTGAGCGGCGGCACCCGCGCCGCGGAAAATATTAATGCCGCGAATTAATGGCGAGGGGGGGACGGCGGCTTACAAAAGCCAAACAAGGGAAAGGTGTCAAGTTAGTACCGGTGTTAATTGTGAGGGAGAGCGATCGCGGCGGGGCGGGGGGTCCTGCGGCGCTCGCCTGTCGGGCTGTCACGGGGGTGACATCTCAACTAGGCAGGCGGGGGACAGGGGTCGGCGCGGCTCCCGCGTCCTACAAACGACGGGATGGCACCGCCGTGCCACCCAGCAGCTGGACTGTCACCTCGGCCGTGGGACACCGAGCACCTGGGGGTTGGTGGTGGTCACGGGGGTGAAGCTGGGTGGCCAGCGGGGAAATGTCAGGGACGGACGTGGCACCGCAGCCCCCAAGGCCTGCCCCAGGTCGCTCCCAAGATGCTGACACAGCCCCCTGCTCATTGTGCCTGGTTCTGGTTTCCTTTAAGACATCCCAGATTGCATCCAGGTGACCAAAACAGTTGACAGGGAATGAGAAATAAGCCAGGTGGGCAAGCGTCTCCTGATGGGATGAACAGCACAGACTGCAAATTACTGACTGCATTTGAATTCAGGGCTTGAAGCCTTCTGGATTCAAGCTCAGAAAGACGTCTGGGTCTATTAAAAGCTATTTATTAGAGACAATCTACAATCTAGGCAGAAAAACATAACTTTTTTTGAAAAGAGCCTGGTGATGTTAGAGATGAACCAGTCTAAAAAAAGGATTTTTGTTTATAATCTTCTTTTAACTGTGACAGAAATGGATAATTTTCTGAAGAAGCCAGACCAATTAAAAAAAAAAAAGCTTTTTAGCATCCATTTCCTAGTGCAGGCAACTGAATCAACAACTTTTAAGCACGTGCATGCAGGCTCTTCTGAAAGCAAGGTCTCACTCACATCAGCTGTAGCAGTATCAACAGGAGAATGGATAATTGTTAAAGTCAGTTGAGAATTTTGTCCCCCAAAAAATATTTCTCTGGTGGGAAAAGCAAGATGCTTTGAGGTTAATTTGAATATTATGCACTGAGACAAGTAGGTTCTCACTCTATAACATGTATGGACAAAAAAAATACATAAAACCCAGGATAATCTACTACTCAGCCTAAAACAAACCAAATAAGAGTAAAAAGAGAGGCTGACCTCTAAAAAAGAAAAAATCATTCCATCAGCTAGGCCTCTTTCCCCATGAGAGAAAGAACATTCATCTCGACAGCGATGCTCCCTGGAATTCCTCTGCATAATACCAATTTCACTTCTATTTTCTTCCACTAACGCTAAAAAGCAATGAGTACAGGCAGACCAGACATCACCTAAAACTTGAAGAAGCTTCAGTGAGCAAAAAATTGCTGGGACAGAACAGCAGGAGAGGGTTTAGTAGCCCAAGAAACTGTTAATGGTGCTTTTAAATGGATACTGCTGCCCTCTAGCAGCTACCGAGAGATGGATCACAATCACTTCTTCAGACTGAGGAAAAAAATAACCCAACAAACCCAGAAGACCCAATATAATTTCAAGCCACACACTGTTTTATAGGAGCAAACTTACTGGAAATGTAGCATATGAAACAAGTCTCGTTCCATAAATAAATAAATAAAAATGACCACCAAATTGCCTTAAAATCCTGAAAAAAATCAAAGAGCAGCGTGAAATATAACCCAGACCATCTTAAGTTTTGGTTAAAAAACTAAATTTTAATCTGAAGAAGGAAATTAAGGATTTATTTTATATGCATGTAAAGAATAAATATCTGAAAATCTTCCTAGAAATAGAATTACTGGAGTTATTTACGACAAGGAGTAAAAGACATTCTAAAATGGAACACACATTTTTCTTTTTAAGTGGAAAACCACTACATCCTTGTAGTGAAACAGCCGAGATCAAGGCTTAAAGGGGAAATCAGAAAAAAAAAGCATTCTGCTGGCAGGAAATTCAGGTGATTTTGGAAAGTTTTGGGCCCAGCCAGTTTTATGTGGCCAGATAGAAATGAAACATTGCTTGGAAACAAGCAGCCCCAATAGGTTCCAGGGGAAAATAAAACCAACCAGAAAAAAACAAATACACATAAACCTAAAAAAAAACTCCCACCACAAAAAACCCCAATGAACCTAAAAGACCAGAGAAGTGTGAAGGAAGTGTGCAAACCCACAGTTGATGGGAGGATGAAGGAGGGGAAAAAATGCCTGAACTTAAACATTAATGGAATGAAAGATGCAGATATAACACTTTCTGTTCAAGGCACTTCAGGAACACTGAGAAAAAGTAAAGGAACTGAGAAAAACCTACCAAAATGCCATGTGACACACATTAGGGACATGTGACATAAAGAACAGAATTTTCTTTGGCAAGAATTAGTCCAGCTTAACATTGCTTTACCAACTGGCAGAGGCTCTAAGATATCCCCGGAGCGTTCTCTTCCCCATGCTAAACAACCCCAACTCAGCGTTGTTTCTTGTATTCTGAGTCTTCAGCCTAGTAAAACCTGCTTACAGGGTCCCAGAAAGGCACAGTGTGAGCTGTTAATGCAGGCAGGTGCCTCTCAAGACCCAGCTCTGACAACTGATGGAGCTGGAACAATTTTAGTTTTCTAAACTACAATTCCGACACAAGCAGAGTCGCAGGGTGTTCCTGGGGCCCAAATGCTCTCTCCCTATGCTGCCATTCCCACATTTCCTAATTTAACATTACGAGGACGGGAAGACATACAAATTGCTTTTGTTTGAGCTCCGCCTGTTCTTCTGAGGTTCCTATCTCAGCACATTCCTTTCCCACAGCCAGTGCAGGCAGGAGGCTCACAGGGATCCCTGTGCACAAGGGCAAAGCTTCAGGCACACAGGTTGCACTTCCAGAAACCGGGCTTGGCACAGACAGACACCCTCAGCACAAGCCCTTGTTCACAGACACACACGGCTTCCAGAAAACACCCAAATGAGTGCTCAGCACCATTCAAATTCTCAGCAGTTGTAAATTAGCCATGATTATGCCTTTCAAAAAGAAGTGTGAAAAGTTGCCTAATACATCGCAATAATTAATAAATCTGAAGGCCTAATGATCTAATTGCAGATACCCTGAAAACAGAGAAAGTCTAAATTAATCAGCGTGTTTGCAGAGAGCGATTCAGCCTAATTGCTTCGAGCATTTGCTTTCCAAACAATTACTTGCTCTAAGCTGACAAATATCCAGCACAGCACACACACATCCCTTCCTCTGGCACTCTGGTATCAGCACAGACCCAGGGAGACCACAGAATCATAAAATACCCTGAGTTGGCAAAAGCCACCAGCATCACCGAGGTCTAACATCTGGATAGCCCAGAGCTATGAGTGGTGGGTTCCTGCAGGCTCACTCCTGCTGAAAGTTAGAAGTGTGTGTCATTCTATAACCTTTCTTTCCTTTTATTTTGCCCTGGGGAGACTGATCTCTGGCACAGCTCGCAGGGAGCCCCCCAGGACCCTCTGGCAGTGGGGGCTGCGAGATGTGAGAGCAGAGGATGATGTGCTGTGGGCAGGGAAAGCAGGATGCACCCATCGAGGCGTTGTGTCTTCTGTACTACTGCACCTCCCCTTGCTCCCTTGGCACGTTCAGCTGCCTCTATCATGAGAGGAAAGAAAGGAGAGGAAAACCAAAGTGCAGCAAATGAAACCTCAAAGAAAGAAACAGATGGGGCACAAATGTCCCGTAAAAAAGATCTACAAAACACAAAACCAGGTAGAAAAGAGACACACACAAAGTTCAGGCTGGAACAATGTGGTTAAAGGGGGAGATCTACAAAACACAAAACCAGGTAGAAAAGAGACACACACAAAGTTCAGGCTGGAACAATGTGGTTAAAGGGGGGAAAAAAAGAAAAAAGACATCAACCACAGCCACTCACCAGTTGACATCACATCCAAGAACTGTGTTTCTTGAAACCACACTGTTTAACAGATGAAAAATAAACTTTTAAAAGCACAGGATTTGGAAATGGGAGGGGCTTCTCACCCTCACAGGCACTCAAAACCCAGCTTCTGTTTATTCTTACAGCAGCAGAGCTGGGTTTGTCACCTGAAGGAAGGCAGCCCCTCCTTACAGCTGTGGCATCACTTTGCTCACTGCTGAGTAAAGGTGACTCGGCCAGGAGCAATGTGCACAGTCAGAGCATCCCAGTGCCAAAAGGGAGCAGGACCTTCGAGATTTCTTTAGGTTGACTCAAACAACCATGAGGCATCACCCTGCCCTGTGAAGGTGAACCAGCAGGTGGACATGGGCTCCAGCCTCTCCCAGCTCCAAGCATGAAGCTGAACTTCACAAAACAAGGGTCAACAAGGCCATAAAACCACTAAGGCTGCGACAACATGCCAACACTTAGAGCACCAGTGATTTTTTTTAAAGCCAAATGAGATGCAGAATAATCACCTCTCTCTTCTGCCAAGCTGCTGCAGTGCTCCATAGATTTTTAATCAATAAAATACATTTCTGCTTTCTTACTACCTGCAGTATTAAAACTACATAGACACAAACTCTTTGCCATCGCTGAAACACATCTAGTAACAGTAATACCATAAAAAATACATGAAAACCTAACTTCTGGTGCTGTGTATATACACACGGAGACCCATAACCTTCAGTGCTTGGCTCACGCCCTACAAGAACCATAAATGCAGGACCCGTGTGCTGCCTAACGTTGGCCCCAAAGGTGCACACAGCTAACATGCCAAACTTGCCACCTGCTCAGGCAGTTTCTAACACGACTGGGTGGGGCTTGTAAGCAAGTAAATCAGACTTTCCAAGCAAGCTGATGACCAGCAGGTAACACCTCTCTCATCCTGCATCCCTCAAGAGGATACTAATTTTGACCCAAAAAAGGGGGTTTTGGAGCTTCTCCACTTTTCAGCAGAACCTGCCCAAGCAGCACTTGGATTCCTTGGCTGGGGCACACATATTGGGTGTTGCTGTACCGAGGCTTTTTCTTTCACTTACACTTCAAAAAGTAGATAGAAGAGCAGAAGAAAACACTGAGACTCTGATTTATTTTTCTTTTCTGCATTGTTGTGCAATTTAGAGAAAGCACGTGCATCTGAACCAGTCTCCTGGGCTGATGCACCCTCTCTAAAGAGAGCAGTACAAGGAGAGGAGCTGCAGAAAGTCAAGGACTGGAGAGAGGCGAGAGACAGATAAAAAGCAATGAAAGAAGCAAAAAGTGAAGAGAAAAATAGGGAAAGAACAGATGTTAACAGGATTAATACTATGAAGAGGAAAGAAAATGCAATAAAAATCTGGTAAAGTGAAGAAGGAATTTATATCACACCAAAGGGAACACATCCTGGAAAGAGCAGTACATAGTGAGGCAAAGAGTCTGAAAAAAACACTGGGAAAGCTGGAAAAAAGTGAGGTTGTGATGGTCTTACAGCCTGCAGTTCTAAGTAGAACTCCTGCTCACCTTTACTCCGCCAAGCATAATTATTTCCTAATTAATAACTGTTAAGCATATAATGAGTAAATTCAGGGAGAAACCCATGAATTTGCTGAGTAATGCCAGGATTTTTCAGCAACAGTTGTTTCCAATGGCAGAAATATTTCTCCTTGGCCACACATCTTACATTTATTTTTACATATATGCACAGATAAATACTGCTTACGCTGGGACGGAACAGAGGCAGAAACAGACTGAACATGAGTACAAGCGACTTTACTCAGCTGCCAGGAGAGGGCATCACCCACCCACACTGCAGCCCCTAAGCCTGAGCTATTTAAACTGTTGTAAAATAGAATTAAGGGGGAAAGTGCAAACATGAGAAGATGGCAGGACACCACACTTAAGTATCATTTTCTTTATCTTTAAGTAGATAAAGAAACTCCCTGAAAAAAATGTAAACTGTTGGGTATGATGACCACTTTGAGACTTTTTAGCCAGATAAATTGCTGATCGCATAATAACTGAAAATTAAAATTTAGGAAAATTACAGAACTTATGTTAAACCTTATTTAGGCTAAAGATGCTGGCATAAATTCTTCACTCAGTCAGCAGTGAATATTTTGCTATTTAATGTACAGAACACTCCACGCAGTATTCGGGGTTAGTTTCCGTCAATGACTGCAAGGTATGACACTTAATTTGAACAAAAACAAGAGCAGCAATGTCCTACCCCAACACTCCGACTCTCTGCACTGCTCCCACCTAACCACAGCAATTCTGAAGTCACACCAGGCTGACCAGAGGAGGGTCCAAAACAGAGGACCAGCAACTCAGCTTTCACAGAACATCTGAAGTTGAAAGAGATCCACAAGGATCATCGAGGCTTTACACACGGGAGAGCTCTGGCACCTCTCTGCACACAGAAGAGGGTCTGAGCCCTCTCCCAGCTGTGCCAGGCAGCACTGCTGGGTTAGCTCTAGGGTTTGCTGTTCCCAAAATGTGAATGAGGATTAATTGGCCTTCGGCCCAAGCACAGTGTGACTCACAGGACACGCGGGCCACAGAGGTGTTCCTAAATTCAAATTATTCAGAGCACACTGATGCACCACCCCAGCACAGCGGCTCTAACCAGCACCAGGGCGGGGGGAGAGGAGGGAAGTCACACGCTCCCAGCCCACAAGTTATCTCTGAGGTTTCCTCACACTGAAGAGACGAGCAGAGCTGACAACCTCCCACTTTCAAAGGCACGCTGAGAAAGCCCAGTGGCTGTAGGTCAAGCCCCAGCATCGCACAAAGATGTCACATAACCAGAGTGACAACAGAGGCCTATAAAGATGAGCATCAGCAGTGTCTTTTTTTTTTTCTTAAGGAGCCACCACTGCAGCATGGTGGTGACTGATGAATAATCATTAAGTCACTGTTTTCTCCCCTCCTGCTGCCTGTGCAATAAAAAGCAGCAGTTTTACTGAAGGAAGCATCACCTCACATACTCAGTTTACTGAATGAGAGGTCATTTGCCACAAAGCAACAGAGAGACTCATCAAAAGGGATTTTTTTCCCCCCTTATGTTGTTTCACTATGCTGTCCAATGCTTCACTAAGACAAGCATTTGCTTTCTTACACAACAAAACACAGCCTAGAGCAAAGTATGCTCTGTCTTCTCTAGAAATACTACTCTGCTGGAATTGCTCATTTCTAGCATCTTTTTCATAGGAGCAGTTGGATGTGTCCTGGCTTGTGCAGCCTGCCAGTAAAATCTGATGAACTGCTACCCTGTTAGGAAATACAGGCTTCTGTATAACCAGTAAAGATCTTAATCTAAGTACTGGTTCATTCCTTCCAAAAACTGGTAGGAAAAACAAGCATACACTCCACCAAAAGTTACCGTACTGTGAAGCCATGAAAAACCAGCATGGAAGAAGTTAACTGAGATAGCAGATAACAGAAATCCCAATGAGTAGCGCATGTGAGAACGTTTCTAAATCAGACAGGTCCCTCCAGGTGCAAACCTTCACAGGCCTTTAGGCTGTGCAACCTTGTTTTGTTTAAAACTGAATGAATAAACCCCATGGCTTGACCTCAAAAGAAGCTGCTCAGACATTCTGCAAGACAAAAGTACCAGAACTGTTTCCACATGCAGAAAAAAAAAAAAATGAAATCAAGATTGGACGTATGGAAGAGCTCTCTGACAGGTTCAGATTGAAGGTCCAGAAACAGCTGCTGCTGCAGAGTCCTGCAGCCTGCACAGAGCCTCTGGCAGGACAGCTGTTCCCTCCACAGCAAGTGACTGGCTGCTTATAAGCATTTTCACTCCTTCTTTCAACAGCCAGAAGAAAAGCCAGGCTAACAGCAGGCATTTTCACACAGTTTTTTCAGGAATTCCCCAAATATCTTACAGTGTATTTGATACGTCATCTGGGAGTGGGTTTTGGGTTTTTAACGTGCTGTCATTGTTCAGTCACATCCCAGATTAGGGAGGATTGTTGGCTTACAGCCCTGCTCCTGTGGTTTCCCTTTTATTAACATCTTTGCAGATAACCCCAAAAGCACCCCTAAGAGCAGCTCCATCATTTAATAAAGCTCCAAATAGTCTTTGTTTCGGTTTTTTTATTAAGCTCAAATATAATTTCTTGCAGTTCCTGAATAGGTACAGGTGCTAAGGGCAGCCAAGAAGGAGCTTTGCAGCTGCACAATCAGGCAGGAGAAGCAGCAAGCAGAGGGCAGCTCCCTCCCCTGTGTATCCAAGGTGGATAAACCCAAACTCTGAGTGCTCTGACCTGGAGAAGAGATACACGTCCACGACTTGTCGCACTGCAGATAAGCAGCCCGCTTGCTGCCAAGCTGAGATCAGTGAAAGGAGAGCTGTGAGAATTCTAAAGGAAGCCAGAGGAAAGGTGGGGCTCACCACAGCGATCCCTGATAACCAGGTTCCGGCCTTCCTTCAGGTGGATGGTCAGCAGGTAGGCAAAGGGGCTGGGCAGGTCACTGACACAGTCGTTTGCTTCCTCCAGAGCCTAAAGAGAACAAAGGAATTAGTCACACACCTCCAGAAGAGCAGATCATAAATGAGGCAGGTGTGCTCCCAGTGCTGCAGAGACAAAGTCCTGCTCTTTCCTTAGGGCAATCTTTTACGGGAAGGGGGAAAAAAAAAAAGATGGAAAAGAAGAAAAGATTTCTTTCCCAGGCTTTACCTCACTATGCAAGTAGCTAAGTATCAGCATCAAGTATGTTCAACAAAGCAAGGGTTATGCCTGAAAGTGAGCGGTGATATAACCATCACAAACGCACAGGTTTTCCAAATCCTATCAGTTTATCAGCATATTTTTTGTCTAGCTGTTTCTTGTGCATTCATAGCATCTCTCATGTTGGAAGACATCCCGAAAGATCATCAAGCCCTTTGCATCCATGGGATAACCTCACGAGGAAGAACACATTTCACATGGATAATGAGACAAGAGGACAGCATTTCTTTATGCAGTTCCAACGGAGAGAAGCCCAGGGCAGGCAGTGCTGGTTGTGAGGTTTAGCAGATGCAAACTTGAGAGGATTTTTGCTCATCAGAGGTGCTCTTGCACACCTCAGCATCATCCTCCAGCTGCAACACACAGTGAAAACAGCTCTGGACAGCACTTGAGAGGTTATCAGAGGGCAAAGGTAGAGAAGTTCATCCACAAGGCAAACATGAGAATAACATGTCAGAACTGCCAATGCCTTTTCACACTGCCCTAAAACTGATTTTGGTGTCTGTCAAAGCCTACAGCTGTGTTAGCTACTGTATTTACTTTAATCCAGTTTGTTCCTACACTGTTATTTGAGTATTTACGCTGATGCTTTTATCAATTACCAGTACAATATAGATATTATAGAGTACTTCCAAAAAATGCAGAACGTTTGGGTCGATTCAAAACATTAGCAACCCACTTTGAACTACTAAAAACACAAACACAAAACCATCACTAAACAAACAAATCCCCCCCAAACCGGAAAAATAAATAAATAAATAAATAAACCAAACAAAAAAAACCCAAAACACGCAGAGAGTTGCCCAACACTGGGCAAATCTCTAGATGGCTTCTTCACCTGATGAGTTTTTAAATTTGAAAGAAGCAAAGAACCTAAGGCTAAAATAAATTGTGCTGCTGCTCAAGTTTCAAAATGACAGGACTTACCATTTGGTCATCAAAATTTTGAGATGATAGGGAAGAGTCAAAATCCATTTCTCCACCTGGGTACTGTAAAACAAAAGATACAATGAATTAGACAACAACACAGGAAAGAAAATGCTCCTAGTATCAGTCAAGAAATTACTCATTACTCATACGTGTAATGAGTGAAGTGCTCTTACTTATGCATATAGATAATTTAAATATGTATTTCTTTTTCCTGTTTTACAGTAACTGCACTTAGTCTCTTGAGTTTAATCCAGGAAAATAAGTGCCTGCTTCCAGCTAAGAATAAATTTCTCCTTCTCCCCAGCACTGCGTGCTGAAGGTCCTTATCACAAACTCTCCTGATGTCTGAAGGTTGTTGTGTCTGGCAGCCTGCTGCTATCACTTGACCACAACTTCTCCTTCACCATCCAAACAGCAAGTTCCACTTAAATGTTTTTTAAATAGTGTTTTTACTTGGATTGGTGTTTAGGATTTTGGGTTTTTTTTTTGTTTGTGTGGGGTTTTTTGTTTGGTTTGAGTTTAGAAAAAAAAATGCTCAGGGGAAAAGTTGAAAAGAAATGGTCAAAGGGAAAGGTGTCCTGGTTTTGGACAGAGTTAATTTTCTTCCTAGCAGTTGGTACAGTGTTCTGTTTTGGATTTTGGGCGAGAACAATGTTGATAACACACTGATGTTTTTAGTTGTTGCTGGACAGGGACTGTCCCACAGCTCAGAATTGGCTGGGCATCAGTCAGCAGGTGATAACAGTTGCACTCTGCATCACTTGTTTTGAATATTTTAACTGTTGTATCCTTTTTATTAAAATATTCGTTCTTTTTAAATATTATATAAAATACATGATTTAGTTAATTTTAGAATATTATGTTTTTATATATTAGAATATATAAAATATTATTAAAATTATTACCTCTTCATATTCCCAATGCACAAATTTTACCTTTTACCTCTGATTCTCCCCTGCATATGATGGCTCCCACTGAGCAGGGAGTAAGAGAGAAGCTGTGTCATATTTAGCTGCCTGTTGGGTTAAACCATGACAAAAGAGAAAAAAAAAATACAAGGAACATAGATATACTTCCCCCACCTTTCTGCAGTCACTGGAACACCCAAAGGATTTTTATCCAGTGCCCAGCACAGGAGAGGAGGTCAAACATTTCTTCCTAACTACTGACTCATCCAAAAACTTGAGGCTGCAGCGGCCCAGCATCGAGTCTGTCTGAAGGGATTCACCAGCCAAGACACCTCTGACGCTCTTTTGGCTGCTACAACAGCCCACGATCATCACTGAAGCTGAAGAGGATCTACGTGCCTGGGCAGCTCTTCTGGTCTAGTGCAGGGCAATCACAGCCCGCCCATTCAAACACCAGGATTTATGCTGAGGATAATCTCGGTCTGCAGAAATGCACACAAGGTGGAATTCGATCCTCATGTGAAAGTGTTTTCATGTGCAGTGTGGTTACATCCAAACCTCTCCGATGAGAGCAGCATTGTGTGGAGCACTACAGAAACATTAAAAATGAACCAGCTCCTGCACCAAAGCACATAAATCTTAGCTGTACTGACATGCTGAAATAAACATAAATACCCTTTGCGTAATTCTTTCCTCCTCCTCCGGCAAATGCATATATTACATATCAGGAAGTACAGTAATCCAGCATTGCAAGTAAAATTTCTCCTGCACGACAGACAAAATTTAACTTTATGGTTCCCACAGTAATCGTAACTAGGCCACCTTGCAAAAGCACATTAAAAGTGGAAAAATTATCATCATAAAGAGCAGCAGAAGAATTTTCTCACACAACAGAGCTGAGTTACAGCTGCTAGGGGAACCCTAACTTTGAATTTTCTGACTAGTATGCATAAAATCTCACCCGTGTGCATTAAACTTAGTGTTTCTTGGAGTCTCTGGTTTCACAGGAATCTCCTTCAGGCTCCATCACTGGCACTGTTAATGGTTTCTCTTTACAGCTTGTTTTACATGGCACAAACATGGGATCAAAGAACTCCATTGAAATTATAATAATTTTAAAAGTACTGTCTTGGCTAGCTTGATATAATTTACAATAAAAAATTACCTTCAGAATTATGATTTTGTTTTTATTCTGCTTTTTGTTTACTTACATTACATCCACAGATACTGAACAATTATAATTTTAACTAGTAAAGCTTGGTTTTTTTTCATTTTAGCTCCACATAATGTAAATTGCTATTATTCTAAGTAGCTAACTGCAACGAGATCACCGAATACAGATAAAAGTCTTGGTGAAAACATGGTTCTGAAATCTTGATTTTTATCAAACTATGGTGACACTGCTCAACTTTAAACAAAAGTGGGCACGTCCAGGTGGGTCACAGTCCCAAACGCACCTGCACGAAAACAAATCAATCAAGACTAGATGTATGAATAGACATAAATGGAAAGTTCTTCTTGACAAGCTTTACCACCTCTGCCTCCTCTTGTTTTCTGCAGAAGAATGATTCAAAATACAAGGACACTCACTGACTGAACCAGCAAGAGGACAAGGCTTTGGGTTGCCAGGGACTCAACTGCAAAGTGTTGGCAAGGAGATAAAGAGGTGCCAGAGCACTTCAGCAACGACACGTGGCCATGGACAAAACCCAGTGGCAAAAAAAAATGGCATTACAGGAGCCCTTCACAACCTGAATCAAGCAGGGAGGGATTCAATGCAACTTCACTTGCTTCTCCGGACTTGCCTAGCTGGGTGCAATGGAGAACAGAAAGCAAATCTCTCGACAAATGGAAAAATGATACCTGTGGGCAGAGCCTTCAGTGAAATGGGCTGTGCTGAGCACCCACAGCTCTGCACTGAGAGTTCAGACAAATGTGAAAACCACAAGCGCACGCTGATCTCACCCGCCAGGCTCGGAGAGGATCTCACGATATTGGGTGGCCAAAGACACCCAGGAAATGAGTAGGTGGCATGTGACAAGCAATTCAGGGGGAAAAGAAACTCAACCCACATTTTTGCTTTTTTTAGCTTGTTTTGTTCCAGGGATCTCTGCCTTCCTTCTGATTTACCTCCCTGGGCAGGCAGTGATGCTCACACAAGAACAATGCGAACCCTCGTCGTGCTCCTCACAGCAACCCCACCCAGCATTCAGAGACCAGCAACCTCTGTAACAAACTGTTCCTGTCCGAGGCACACACAGCACAAATCCTGTAGCTGCTCAATTAAGCACAAGCGAAGCTGAATATTGAAGCTGTCATAGAATCATAGAATACTCAGGCTTGGGTTGGAAGGGACCTTAAAGACCATTCAGTTCCAACTTCCCTGCCATGGACACCTTCCAGTACTGAATCTGGTTTTCACCAGATTCAATATAATTACATTTGCTCACTATTCCTTATTCATTTCTACTTTCCTTTGCTTCACTCTCTCCTATTATTGTTGAGGAAAGAAATCTTTGTAAGTTGCGCTGGAGGCAGATTACAGTAAGGAAGCATATTCACACAGCGAGATGATTTGCCATACAAGTAAATACTAAATGATTTACACACACTAGCAAATACAGAAATACACATTTAGGGAAAGATATAAGTGCTGCAGAAAATAAGCCAGACTCAGATTGTGCATCTGGATGAAACTTGGCTTGAGGTTAATCTATTTCATCACTTCATTCTCCTAGAACACTCAGTTTGCCAAAATCAAAGCAGGATTTAGTATTAACTTTGTTGTGCTGTGGTAGATTTTATATTAGGGTTTCTGGCGTACAACAGCAGGAAAAAAAATTGCTGCTATCGTTAAAACAACTTGGAAAAACTTCCAAAATAATGAGAGTCCGTGTATTTACCATATACCCAGTGAGGCGCTACAACTTTTCAGTAACGTTTGAGCAGAGAAACAAAGCACTACACTATTTCAGTCGCTTTTCTTAAGTACCCCTCAAAATAATGACCACTACAGCAAGATGAAACCAATTTGTGAACCATTTAGCAACACTAAACCGAAAGTGATGGTCAGTAACTACCAGTCTGACACTTTGCATCACAACAGACTGGGAGCCAGCACCCATTGGGTAGGAATACACAAGTCTTTGAGATGCAAAACAAGCAGTTTATATCAGAAAGGACCATTTTCCCCACATCAGTGCTAACTATCCTTTTGAAAGTGCAGTTAAAGAACAATTAACCTGTGAAATCCCCATTCCCAAGGGAGGACTTGAAACAAAAGCGCCTGGTTGCCGTTTCTGCATCTTGGATGACTGCAGAGGCAGCTCCCACAACTGCAACAATAAGGTAATGAGAAAAAGGCTTCCGAAAGTTCAAAATGTAACCCTCCCAGTGAGAACTCAACAGGAGGAGACATACTTCCACAAAATATAAATAAAACAAATTTTGCCTGATGTGTTTCATGCAGCCACAATCTTCACCTGCTGTCCACATAATGAAACCATCCTGCAACTCCTCAGGATTCCCAATTTGCTCAGGCCAGGCAGGAATTAGTTTCATGTCAGTATTGGTCTCTGATCCTCCTGTGCACGGGACATTATGTCCAGAAACAAATATTGACCACAGAGGCGGGGGGAAGGAGAGGGGGACAAGACAGGGAGTGAAGAGAAAACATTTTGGTTTTTCTCCTCCTTAAATCATCACCACAAAAACCCAAAGGACAGTCCTGAGAACAATGCTACGTGTTCTGTTCTCCATCATGGGCTTGTTTTGGTTAATACCAGGTAGAGGCAGAGTTCACCTTGCTCACATCTTTCACCTACTGCTTCCATCAAGAGTCTTAAGTGGATGGCAAATTGATTTTGCTACGAAGCAACCTCGTATTATTAACTATATTAACTAAAAAGCAAATGTATCAGCACCTCATTTCAGAGCTCTGAGGACTGCAACAACTTTTGATTTGAGGAAGCAATTCCGACAAATCTGAAAAATCTGAAGTATCATTACAAATAATAGAAGAATAATAGAAGAATAAAAAATTGGAGCAGGGTTATTTGCAGCCCCAGACTGACAGGAAGGATAGCTGAATTAGTCTTGAATAATGTGTATATCATGTAAAGTTTAGGCTTATTTTTATTTTCCACTCCTTCCTTGAACAGAGAGCCCTCTCCTCACAGAATGGTTCGGGTGGGAAAGGATCTTAAAGCTCCTCATTCCAACCCCCTGCCATGGGCAGGGACACCTCCCCCTGCACCAGGTTGCTCAGAGCCCTGTCCAATCTGGCCTGCATTGGATCCTCCATCCTTTTATAACCCAGAAAATTAAGGAGAAGCACAAGGAGCCCACAGGAGGTGGTCACTGAGCCGATGCTCGAGCACCCACCTCTGTCCCCTCGTTGCTCAGCGCGGCACTCAGGCGGGAGCTCTGCAGCAGGTCAAAGAGGTCCTCGCTGGATCTCCTCTTCCCCTGGGACACGGGGCTGCCCACAGCCTCAGCTCCTCGGGAGGACATCAGGTGAATGCCCACAGCTTGCGCATCTGGGGGGGTGACTGTCACCTCCGTCCGAGTCCCCTGCTGTGACTCCCACAGCCAGTCCTCTCCCACTGCCTTCACCGAAGCGTTTCTGCTTTTCAGGGACACCACAGACCTGGAAAAGCTCTTGGAGGAGCAGCTCGACAACACCTGAGTACTCAAGTAAGTCGATTCTTCTTCTTCTTCTTCTTCCATGAGCGTCTCCTTCTCCAGCATGTCAGGCACCGACACACTGAGACAGCGGTCCAAGGAGCGGCCCTTCCTCTCCAGCATTTTGCCAGACCTCTTCTTTGTCTTCCTCACACTCAGGTTTTGCAGGAACGGCCGGGTCTTCTGTTTCAGGGATCCCCACACGGATTGTTTATCCAAGTCCATTGCTGCAAGGGGAATCTCAGCAATGCCTCCTGCACAGAACAGCTTCAGCGATTCCCAGGGTGACTAAAAGGAACGTAGGAAGAAGGCAAGTCAATCACAAAAGTGAACAGCCGCTCAAGACTATGATTCATGTTGTCTCATCTTAAAACTTTCAGTCATTTCTCTGAACAGTTAAAACAGAGCATGTCACATTACTAAGTGCTTCCAAATACAATCTGGTAGGTAGGTTTGATTATTTAGGAGGAAAACAGCCAGAGCAAGTATTTATTCCTACACAAAAATGCAATGTCTGCCCACTACTTCATGATTGCTAAGAGGGGACATTATACTTCTTCTTCTGTCAAGTCCTCATTTGTGAAATCTTGAGATTTATCCAATTTGAAACTGTTTCTGTACAAACCTTACTGATGGGAGTTAAATCGTGATAATGCAAGAAACACGACACACGCAGGCAAAGCTGGCACTGACATTTCTGCTGCCACTTTTCCAGGCCATGTAGGGTTTTGTTGGCTTTTTCCAAGGCTACATGGATTCTTACAGGATGCGTTGTTGGCACGTACGGAAAACAGCTCCACAAACTAAGCAGCTGAGGCTGAACAGGGCACACTGAACATGAGGACCCCAAAACACTCCCTTACGTTAACCCACTGTCCTTGTAAATTAGGCAATTGAGAGAAAAATAATACAAAAATGGGTGGGTGGGTCACTTTTGAAGACCTCCTGGTGGACTCACCTTTCAGTTGATTCATAGTGAGGATTTACACAGCTGGGAGGGTCAGGAATAAAAGAACCAAAACAAAATCACTCACTGTATGTGCATGATAAGGGAGCAGGGGACACCTCTGTGCACAGGAATATCCTCAGAGACAGACTCTTCCGTGGTTAACTGCCGAGCAATCATCCTTATTCTGGGAAAAGAGGTGGTCAAATCATCATCAAAATTCAGCAAGGAAAAAGCTGGTGAAACCTGCAGATTTACTCCTTCACAGTCACACACACAGGGGTTACAGTATATACCCATGTCCTCAGAATATACACCCATTAACTACATGATGGCTGCTTCCAAAACTCACAGCATATTTGCCTTCTAACTATTACGCAGTTGACAAAAAAATTACTTCCTACTGTTTTCCTGATTACTAGGAAAACCGCCAGGACAGGCAACAGAAACACAACTGTTGGATTAATCCACACAGAAATTACTGCCTGCTTTCAAAGAAATCTACTCCTGCATTCATTAATTTGAATGAGGCTATGTAATCAGTTACTTAATAACTTATTTAAATAACTTTATGACTAACCTCACCACACTTGCAGAGTGTTCAGGAATCTACAAAAAATTCTCTAACTGCATTCCTGTGTAACTAAAGCTGCACAATCCTCCCCTCCCCCATTTATACTGGCAAATAAATAATATCAGCATTGTTATATTCCATACAAAAAATTAATAAGCTTAATGGCATTGCATGCATTCACAAGGCAATAACAGGTGTTGCCCAAACAGGAAGGTGTGTTAGTGTAGATGCATCAGTTTAACACAGCCACAATATCAAAGTACTCATGAACAAATTGAAATTGTTTTTTCCCCTCACAGCACCACTAAGAAGCAAAAACAATTTTCTGAACCTCACAGAGGAAGATTTCCCATAGAAAGACCCACCATGCCTTTGTTTTTCTCACTGAGCTCAGGCTGGACCGCAAGATTTACAGAGGGAGGGGAAAAGACATAAATGCCAGCCCAGTTCGACTGCAGATGGAGGGATGCCTGTGCTGGAGCAGCACCTGATGCCCTGAACAAGCTCAGGAGACATGGCTGGATTTGCTCACATCAGCTGAGAGCTTTCGCTTAGACCCTTCCCTCTTTCCATAAAATCTTGACAAGGCAGCCACAGGCCTCCCTGGTAGCGTTACATCACGTGCCAGCAACAGAAGTTATTAGGCTAAACACATTTGCACAAAACATTATGAAACACACTGCTGGGAGTCATTTAAACAACTCATCTTCTGCTAGTGCTCTCTGCATTGCTCGCCTACTTGTACTGAAACCTGCTGGAGCCAAGATGTTGCAAATAAAGGCAGAGCCCAGCTCAGCATCCACTTCCCAAGGCACTTAATGCTTCCTATTCCCTTCCTGTTATTCTCCACCCCTCTCATTTTGAGGACCCACTGCCATTGTTTTTATTTTGTTTGCTTTGAGATTTTTGTTACCAAGGAGCAGACTTGTTCCTGTAGGTTTTTCCAGTAGCTTCCCCCAGATCAAATGCTCTTCTTCCCAGTGACATACGTCGCCTCAGCTGCTGATGAGAAATGCCCATTCAGCAAGGATGGTGAAGGGACCACAAACCCACTTGCATCTAACCCAGAGTGAGCAGAGTCCTCCCCAAGCCCAACAGAAACACAGTGGAATCAAAAAATTTAATAAATAAAAAAAAAGGAAAAAAGAGTTGGGGAGAAGCTTCTGTCAAGACCACAGGGATGGCTCCACTGAGCTGCCACCTCACAGCTCCTCCACTGGGGCAACACACCATTGATATTTGCTGCACAGGGAGCAGCAGGTTGCCTGAACTGAGGCCACAGAAGAAATAAGCCCACCTCTGGTCACTGGATTGCCTGGACTGCCTTTATATCACATTCCTGCAGCAGCTACAACTTCTCTTACATAAGTATCGTATTTACAAATAAATTAACCAAAATGATGGCTGTGATACACAATTAACAACAAATACACAATGTGTTCTCATCTGAGAAAAGGGTAAATACAGTCTGAAGGGCAAATGCACTCTGACACCAGCCACCTGCTGACGGCCTTTTTTTCACTACCTCAGCTCAAGCAGAAGACACACAGATCACCACCATGGCCAGAAATCTGTTCCCTAGGGAGGTCATTGAAAGATTGGGAATGGGGACCACCCTCCTCCCCAGCGTGGTGCTGGAGCCAGGGGTGCCAGGATTACCCCTGCCAGGCCAGCACATACTCACACATACAACTCTTCTTTCTTCCTACATCAATTTTCTCTGCTTTTCTCTTCCATACTGAACAACATCAACAGAAATACTTTATTTTGAACAGAGAGAAATTCTCCCTTGCATGTAGAAAGCGTGTTCGTGGTACCAACATATTGTTCACATAGTCCTTACCCCCCACAGGCCAGAAGTTTTCCCTCTTGCTTCCTCAGCCTCAGAAGTTCATGGCCAGCTGCATCGCCAAATATTCCCTAAGCAACCACAAGGAAAAAACATACTTTGCCAAATTCTTGGTCTAAGCTTGGCCTCCTTATTCTTCCCCTTTCAATGGCATATTGTAGCAAAAATCTGCAAACAGAAATCATTCAAAGAGACACACTTCCTGTTATCAATTTAACTCTGTTGTTTTTGATTTAATTGAATGGCTCCTTGTACTTATGTAACAAGAAAAAAATAATGTTTTCAGTCTATCTCCTTGAGCCTTCTCTTTAATACACTGCCAAATCTCAAATGCTCAGAAGAATCCATGTACTTTAATCTCTTCCTTCAGAGACACTGCTTTTGATTGCACCTGTCATTTTTATTATATCCTTTTATTTTGCCATCTCCTCCTCTTTTGGGGGCAGTAGGGACAAGAAAGAAAGGATTAGTGACAGAAAAGTTGGTCACAGCTCACTGTGATTGAACAAATATTTCTAGCATTTTATCCTCCCTTAAGTATCTTCTAATTATGGTCCTTGGGATTTTTTTAATTTTTTTTTAATGTGCTTTGGTTTCTTTCAGAACACTCTGTATATACTCCCTTAAATTCACATAATATTTAGAGCTAAATGATTTTTTTAGATGTTTTAACAGGTGTCTCTAAGAGATATTTCAAATGCCATTGAAAGCCTAGAGAAATCATCCTGCAATTCTACTTCATTTACTGTCTTGACAGGAAGCCAGCAAAGCCACAAGTGAGAAACACTGCAAGACACTCTGCAAACATTATAAAAGTGTCCAATATAACCAAACAAACAAACTGAACAAACCCAAATTGATTTACACACTGGAAATTATGGAATAAATTGTCTTTCTTCACTGTGGAACCATTCCCTGAACACCCAAAAGTGCACAGTGCTCACTGCAGCACCCTGAGACGCTCCCTGTTAATACTTTTAAAGTATCATCCTCAAAGTCAGCCAAGATGACAAAAACACAACTGAGCACCAGGCCACCACTATTACAGCGCCCATAAATCTATTAATCCTTGTACTCATTTGTTTATCCACTTAAGGTGGAAACTTTGGGTCAGTGTGCATGCCAGCCACCTCTAAAGTAGAATTCAGTCAGTGTGTTTTCAGCTACAAGTAAATTCTCATAAACACTTAAATCCACCACAGCTGAAATTAGTAATACATGCATTAGAGGCTGTTAGAAGATGCTCCTCACTTGAATGCATATTAACACGGTTCAAATTGGAAGGAACTAATGGAACTCCCTCAGTGTAAAACCTGTACTGATTCTGGCTGTTCTGGAATAGAATATTCACCCCAATCTCTGCCTGTCTGGCACATTCACTGACTTAAAACCTAATGCATGAGACATTGTACAAATCACCAGAAAAGATAATTACATTTCTGTTATGCAACACAGTATGTGGCTAAGGGAAGTTCTAACATGAGTACAACCCCTTTAGGTTTATAGTTTTTGACATTGGTGCATTGAGAGACAAGGCTGACAAGAAGGTGATAAGGGAGCAGGGGGGTAAGAGACTGAGGACTTTTTTTCATATTTTTCTTTTATCTTTTTGCTATAAATTGAGTCTTCTGGTTCTAGGAGCCATAAATGAAACCATTCCTCCCTGGAAGAAAAAGCAAAATATCAGGGAAATAGCTCTCTGCTGGTGGAGCAACCACTGTATGTGCTGGGTGGTTATTTCTATAGCAGAACAGACCAAGTAGCCCAGGTTTTTAATATCATTATAGCTCAAACACAGCCAAATACAAACCATTACTGGGAATGGAATGACTTTTTCTAAAGAAACCAACACTTCCTTCTTTGCAATGGCTTATTTCAGTACCTTATCTGGAAATGCTTTATGCTAAGCACCAACAGCCACAGAGATAAGAAAATATCATCCAAATAAAGTAGCTCTTTGTTCAGCATTACCAGTTTGCCCTGGAGATTTACAAACACAGCACCAGTTATTAAAAAAAAGGGAATACCTTACCAGGGGCAGGAAATGTTCCTGGGACCATCAACACCTTCAAGCAAGCATTGTGCTTCCTTTGCAGAAAAAAACAAGTCCAAAGTGAAAGGCTGAGGTGGGAGGACCATTCCTCCCTGGGTATGATCCCACAAGGCAGCAAGGGACACCGAATTCCATACAGCTCAATACAGAGAAACTGAGACAGCCTTTTCTCCCTGCAGCGTATGTCAAATACCTGGACTTAAATTTGATAAGGCACCACAAAAAAAGTCTAACCTCAATCTGATTCTGAACAGGCTAATTACCCTGGGGAAACCAGTGTTAGAATTATTTTTGGCACTAACAAGCATCACAGGGAGTGCACTGATGCAGAGCAGGTAAAGCCTTCACTGCACAGGTGATTTGCTGCTAAAGCAGGGTCATGGCTTGGCCAGCTTCCAAATCTTCCCACTGAGTTTAAGCTTCCCTGTAGGGCTTCAAATGATGTCAGTCTGTGGATACAGATCCTGCTCTTCTGTTGCTCTAAACAGATTCATTTGCAAAACGTAGTGGATGCTAAACTCAAACGTATAAAATAAAATAGAAACTTGACCTGTTGCTGTCAGGCAAATTAGTACAAGTGCTTCATAAGAGACAATTTTATATGCTACAATGGAAAGAGGATAACCAAAAGAAACCAGCTTTATTTCCTTGATGTGGGGTGAAAGAAATCTACAGCCCCTGCAGAAGAGCACAAGTAACATCCAGGGTAAATACAAAGCTTAAAGAAAAGCCTGTTTGTTACACGCAGATAATAAAGGCATCTAAAGTAGTACTTTCTATTTTAGGTTTGGGGTTTGTTGTTTTGGGTTGGGTTTTTTCCCCAGATCCCTGGGTTTTTAGACTCTGGGCTTTTAGATCCTGTGCTTGGCTTTTTGATTTTTAATTGGCTCAAATGTGATGAGTTTCATCTTTCACCAACACCTGAAACAAGCACACATCCTCCTCCACTTAGCACACAAGAGAGGAACAGGGACACCTTAACTCCTCAGAGGCTCTTTTGCACAATCTGGAGGGCTTTTTTCTCAACATTTACAAGCAGACAGTAAGTATGACAAGTAAGAGAAGGACCAGCTGCTACAAGCATCTTAAAATAGCATCTGATAGTGAAAGTTACTGAGAAAATACCCTGCACCTGCCTCCAACTTATGAAAGTATTGCTTTCATTTTGCTTCTGTCTTTTCTAAAACAGAAGAAAAATGATGAGTATGTCTAGAGGAAATGAAGGAGGAAGTGTTTGGGTGTATTTTTACAAACATATTTCACAAGTTCCTTCCACTCTTTCAGCTTCCTTCAAAATATAGCGGCTTGCAATTGTACCTGTGCAAGCCAGAAGGCCCTTTCAACCTTTTCAGTCTAATTCGTGGGATTGTACCAGAATGGGACAATCAAATATGATCTTTACAGTGCAAACAACACCTGCTGAGCATCAGAACTCTCCAGGGACGCCTATGCACAAAGATCTCCTTCCTGCAGCAATGATGTGCACCTCAAGCCAGACTCCCAGAAAGATCCTGGAGGGACAGATCCTGCTCTTGGAAGGCACTGTGCTGTGTGCTGCACCAGCAATTGGGATATCACCATTGACTGTACCTGGTTTACAATTTGCCTCATTGTTCCCAATCACATCAGAAGATCCCTGGGAATGCTGGCACCTGGAGCAGGGTACCTCGAGGAGCGGGGGGAGAGGGAAAGCTGATGAGCAGCAAGAGGAAGGAGAGGTGTAGGTACAAGAAGAGTAAGAACGAGATAAAAAGAGCTCTAAAATTACTGAGGTTTGTCAGGGCTCACATGAGGGACAAAACCAGGACAGACGCAGGTACGCACACTGAAGGAGCTGGTCCTCGTCAGAGGAGCTCTGTTGGGAACCCAGCCCTGCAGCCTCCTTCCTCCTCCCTCTCTCCTTCAAGCCCCTGCTCACCTCCCTCACAACAAAAGGTTTATTTTTGTAACAAGAGGTGCACAGAAATAGATCCTCCCTTTCCAGGACTCTCAGGGAAAACAAATCTAGGAAGGAAATCAGAGACTCATTTCCACTGGAGGCCAAATCAACCCATGCCTTTTACTAGCACTTAAATCATATATTTTAATAAAAGAAGCTTGTGACTATATGCAAATTACTTGTCCATATGCCAGCATTGCTCCCTAAATAACTACTATTACTGTCATACTTCTTATCAAAATTCAGTGACTATAGAGGAAAGATCTATTAAAAACTCTATGTGATTCTTTATTTAACAATTTACCGAAATAACCCAAACAGAACACGTTTGATTCATAAAAATGAATGGCCTGATGACAACTTGAGCAGGACAAAAACCTGCTGGTTTGCCTTTTTTTTTTCTCCTTATTACAGCATGTTCCTCTTCTCACCAGCAATATGGCAGAAGCCAGGCTCAGAGCTCACCACGAGAGTTGGGCACATGGGAGGGTTGAGATTACTCTGAATCTGTATTGACCTGCATGATTAAATGTCCTCTCACATTTAACATCTCCACACGGCTTGGGTGGCTCTGTAGATAAAGTGAACCAGTGTTTTGAAGTCTTTAGTTCCCAAAGGCAGGAGGCTGAAGAACCCTAAAGAGAAGAAGAGAGGTTGGCATGTTGCAGCACAGCACTGGATGAGGGAATTGCACCAGTAACAGCCCTCATTTTCTGTAAGAGCCACAAGTCTCCCTACAGAAAATAACAGCACTTAAATACCAGGAGTTGCGTGACAGAGAAAGCCCTGAGGAATCTCTTGGTGAAGTCAAGTGTTTGAGGGTCTCACCCTGGACAATAATTCGGTACTTGAAATACAGAAGAAGCCAAAGCATACAACTAAAGCCAGTCACACGGCTCCCCTGAAGTCATGACAGCAAAGTGTTCAGCACACAAACGGCAGCACAAACCCCAAGACTCCTTTAATTCCTTTAAACTTCCTTTTTCTTCCAACTGTAAAGATGGAAGAAAAACCAGCACACATCTCTAAATGCCAGTAATTTTTCACAGGAAGGAGCCAGCTTTGAGGTTTCTCTTTCCATTCACCATCTGAGTTTTCAGCCTCCTGGCGCCAGAAATACGCACCTTGTCTCCAGGTTCTGTTGCAGCACTATTTTCCCACTGAGAAGATCAGGTAAAATTGGTAATTTTAACTCACGTGCATTGGCAATTACACCTTGGCACTTCCAAAGCCTTAACACTGAGGGTTTGGTGTGCTAAAGCTGAAATCCCTAAATACCAGCACCGTCGTCATCATCAAGAAAACCACAAACTATGATTCCAGTAGCTATTTTAAGCTTGAATAAAAGGGTCAAAAATTAAAATACAGGAATATTATGCTAGGGTGAATAATAAGTGACGTGTTCAGGATTTTACCTGCAGAAGTTCAGAGACCTCAACTATAGCAAAGCCTGGTTTGTTAATTCTGGTTCCTGGACGCTATCCAATCAGAAAAGCTCCACAAAACAGGAATACTGGCGTCGCTGAGCTAGGATGACACCTGATGAAACAACTTTAAAATTCACTTTCAATTTTTTTATTATTCTATATGACAAACCTGCAGACACATTATGCAGTCCCTTAAAAACTATTTGCCCCTGATTCATCTGGGGCAAATGTGCCATAGGCAGGGTGGGGTAGATCGCTAAACTAAATACCTTTCCTTAAGCATATTTACAGCTCTTGCTCACTCTGCCCAACCACACTGGCTGCTCCTTTGTACACTGCCACCACAGTGGTTTTTTTTTTTGTTTTAATCCTCCTTTCATGCATATATAGCCCCAGGCAGGATAGTTTAGAACAGAGGAAGCTGACCACTTGTCATTATCGTGCCCCATTCACATATTCTCAAAGTAAATGTTAAGTGCATAAATTATGACTACTTAGCCCTTAATTAACCAACAAAACACTGAGTTTATTAATCATGGATGTTTAGTTCTGGTGAATACTGACTAAAAGGTATTTTAATTCAGTTGTCATAATTATGCAATTTCCTGGTTTGGCTTATGGATTAAAACCCCATAAAGCTCAAAACCAGAATTTTTCAACAGGTGTCAATAAACCCTTTAAAGATGTAGTAACGTTTTTTTAATGGATTTAAGAGCTATTCACATGCCAGTTCCCCTGTCTAGCAGATATGGACAGGAATCACCAATTTGGCAAGTGTCTTGAAATACAAACTGCTCACAGTCAGCAAAACAGATCTGGAGGTTTTGTGGTTCAAACAACTTTTGCACCCAAGTAGGTGAATGTTTGATCTTCTTCAGTTTTCATTTGCTTCCTATCAAAGGCCAGACAGATTTTTTGCTAAGTGCTACTATGAAGCATTTGGTGAATGTGAGGAACCAGAAGCCTTCCTGAACTGAACACAAATGCTTGCAATGAGATTTGTATCTAATAGCTTTACAGAGTTGAACAATATTCAGCCATTTATACAATAAAATAAATTAAAATCGCACCCCAGCCACAAAGGCACCATTCCCACTATCTGAATTTGGGTAGGGAGCATTTATTCTAAAATAATTACCAGCAATCCCAAATAGAAGGACTTCTCCTAAATCCGCTAGAATATACAACTGGAATTAGATGTTTGCATTCAAAAAAAAAAAAGACAAAACAAAACTCTCCAGTTAATTGTTTCCAAGTCGAAGAAACTGGAAACAAAGCCTGCTATTGAATGAGCATTAATGATCTGCCATTTGGTTCTGCAGATGTTTCCCATGAGGGAAGACAGCAAAAAAACATTCCTCTTGAAACCCAGGGAAGCAGCGACAAGGGGATGAGTTATGTTCATTCATTTGGATATCTTTATTTGAAATTGTCAAAACCATTAGATTCAATAAGATTTTACTTCAAGGGGAACCTGCATCCAATAAAATTTCAAAGAACTGAGCTCTGTAATCCCTCCTCACTTAAACCCAAATGAGTCAGACTTTAAAAAAAAGAACTTTCACAACCATGATAAAGTGAGCTGAGAGAGAGACTGCCCCATCCTTGCTGACAGCTCCTGATCATCACCACCTCCACATCAATGGCAACACAGACAAATGACTGCTCAAATAAATTAGCATGCCCCCCTCATTTCCATTCACCCCCATTAAAAGATTATCAGAGAGTACAGATTATATACCCTGGCCTGGCTAGAAACTTACTTCTAGAGCAGGGCTTATCTATTTGGGAGGAGAGAATAAAAGTGCATGCTCATAAATCTTGAGAAGACAAGAGAGCTGCTTCTGTGTCTTAATTTACGGCGTTACGCAAAAGTACAAACGTTTTATTTCTAAATTAGCTCTGATCGCTGACCTTGGGGCAGCAAAGCTATACAATTCCAAGAACTCCCAAAACAATGAAATTGCCCCAAACCTCAAGTTTCCAGTAAAGTAAAATTTACTCCACAGACTACATCTACAGCTCTTAGGAATGGGCAGCAGGAAGAACTGTCAAGGGCACAAGTACTTCCCAGAAAGGAAGGATATGAATAAGATCTGCCTTTATTTTTCCCCATCCCAAAAGGCAAACAAAACCAAACAAAGATCTCGAAACCTACGTTAGTATTTAGCTCGCATTTTAGCAAGTTGTTTTTGTGGGAAAGTGAAAACAAGCCAGCGAAGGAGCATCTGTGTAAATACATATGAAACAGGCACCCACCACGGCAGGAGGAAAAGTCACCCCCTGGGTCACTCTGCTCCGGCTCTCACCATGCTCTGACCAAAACACCAGGAGCAAGCAAGCAAATTAATTCATTTGAACTAAAGACCACCAGAAATTGTTACCAAGACGCTCTCCTTTAAGGCCAAGGGTGGTCACAGAGCCCATCCAACCTACCCACAGGAGGGTCCTCTCTGGTGGCAGGGGAGGTTGGACACCGACATGACCAAACTGGAAGTCCCAGCTTCAATTCCAAAGGCAGTCTTGAAGACTCCCAGCTCCGGGGTCTGTTTTCCTCAGAAAAGCAGCAGCTGAAGTCAATAGGAAAGCACAGACACACAATGTGTCCCCGTCAGGGTTTGACAGGAGATGGTAAATGAATCAGAAGCAAGGGTTAAAAAAATGCCTAAAGGTCAGTAGGCTGCTTATGTGAAGAAAAGAACAACAAAAAAAGTCTTCTTAAAAAAGCAAGTGTGCATTTAATAAAATAGAAATGAAAACTAAAATTATAACATGCTCCAGATTTTCCCACAATAATCCAATTATTTTACAATGGAGCTTTGCAGCAGTAGTGTAGCCTTGCAAAAGGTCAACTCCATCTGTGTTCTTTACAGATTATGTTCATGAATAGTCAGTTAATCAAAACTTAAGGAACATACTTCAGTTTTTTTCCCCCAAGTGTGAAAATTGAAGTTGCATCTAACATTCACCTGCTTGAAACTATTCCAGACAAAATAGCAGTGATCCCAGGAAAACCCATCCAAATTTCCATCACACACAGTACGCAAGGGGATAACATCACTCCAAATATCCACTTAGCCCAATAAGCTGCCTCTAATTCTGACCAAAAACAGATGCTCAGGGAAAGACAGTAAGGTCAGGAAATCATACCGTGATTCTGCCTGCAAAATAATCTCCTGGTTTCCAGGAATCTGTGATTTAGGAGCTGCTTCAGCTAGAAATTCTATCTGCACCTTCTTCGTGATTAACAGCCCTGGTGTACTTTTTCTCTATTAATTTGCCAACCAACTTTTAAAGTTCATTTATATCTTTAACAACAGGAAGATATTGGAGTAATGAGTTTCACTGATAAATTATGCTTGTGTGAAGTAGAAGTATAATTCAGCTATGGAAGAATTTTTTTGTATTGAAGAGGACCTTAGGAAAAAAAAAATCTTTTAATCATGCTCATTTGTTCTCACCTCTTTAACATCTTGAGTTATGTGAAATTATAAATAATTGTTATCTGTTTACTCCACATCACTCAGATTGTTCCCACTTCTGCATTCTCCTCCCTAATGATCTCTCTTAATTGAAACAAAGGTTCATTCAAGGAACCTGGTTAATGGTACACCATCCAAACATCTGAACTGGCACACACCACAGGCTTTTTTATCCCCCCAAGATAATTGATTTGCCTGAATGTATAATGTAGTGCAAAACAACCTAAGTTCAGAAACCATCTAGGAGTGTTTCAAGAAAAGGTAATTAACACCTTACTGTCTACAGTCCTTACAAATATTTTACCAAGTAATTTCTAAGTTGAAAGAATAGTTTAAAGGGTTTGAAAATTATCTCTGGCTGTGTAGCTTTTTAAAGGACTGAAGTTTTTGATTAAGAAAAATTTGTAATTCCTAAATATTTCAAAAAAAAAATATAGCAAGACCCTCTTTTATATGACTCCAGAGGAGCTTTTTGATGAGTTAGTGTAAATACAATTATACTCCTGCAAGTGTTTACCCTGGCACAGCGAGGCACGATGCCACAGGGGTGCCAAAAGTCAAGTTTGCTTGAGGAGGTGACATCCTCAGGGCAGGACAGACAGACTGCACATCCACAGTGCCTTGCAGCTCACAAGATACCCAATATCCAGGGAAGATTGAGAACGTTTAACAGAAACAATCTCCATCAACGAGGCTTCCTTACTACTGATCCCTAAACTGGACCAAAACCATCTGCCCACGCAGTAGTCAACACAGTCCGTGGCTATGCTGGTAAACCTGTAGCTACACCCAAGCTAATTTCTCCAAGGCAGAAATTGCCAAGGATATAAAAAGGTGATCAATCATTTGATCTAACGTGGGACACTTGGCCCTGTTTCTCTTATTCTTGGTCGCCATTAGAACCCTCGCACACAAGACAATGGGGAGTTAATCCTTACGTGGATCACAGAAAATCTTATGTGGATTACACTGGAACACACAAAGAAAGCCTTGATATTGAGACACATAAATTGTCTGAATATGAATATTCCATCTGGTTCTATGATCTGATTTTACAGCACCAACAGCTTAGGCAACAGAGGTGCACTCAGGATCAGCTGTTACGCTGATACGCAATTTAAAATCAGAGTTCAAGGCACTCGTGGTTCCAACATCCTCACAATCCTGCAAAGACCAGTTAAGCCTTAAGAAACAGGTCCCTTGGACCCAGGGAACATTTAACTGCTGAAGTTAAATAGGAATAGACTGAAGAAAACTGTTCTTTTTCTTATAAACAATCTTCTGTGCAAGTGTGTTATCTAATAAGTACAACTGGAAGTAAAATGGGAATGTGGGAAGAGTGCCAACGTAAATCCTCCAAATCTGAGGAAATTGGGAGCAATTTTCCACTCACGGGTGGAAACAACACAGAGGAAATGCAGAGCATACTTAGCATGCTTTGCTCTCCTCTGCTGAGAGAGGGACCAGCAGAGGGACCCCAGCCAAATGGAGGTGGTGAGACCCCCACTCTCTGCAGTTTGGGAGACTGGAATTCAAAACCCTATTATTAAAATTAGTTCGTGACATAGGTGATGGTGAACAAACAGATAAAATCCAAAATTCTCAAGCTGTTACACACATCCTGCCTGAATTTGACAGCCACTGGTGGGGGCTGCATGCCAACCTTCAGCTACCTATGAGAAATTAAACATGGGATGGGCAAATCTGCACAGCGTAGACTAAAGGAGCAGAAGAAGACACTCAGTATTGCCTGGAAATGTCAGTGGGAGCAACCAAGAAGCTTCTGGGGTGAGGTTTATCCCCTGTTCCACACCCACTCCAACCACACACACAACCGGACTACAGCTTCACCACCGACAGTCCCAAATCCCAATGAACTTCAACATCCAAAATGCAATCACTATTCTCCCCAGGAGTATATTTTGCATGAGCAGGTACATTTTTTGACAATCATCTGTTCAAGTAAGAGGTGCAGTTAGTCCAAAAGCACCTGCTTGTATTACCAAATGCAAAAGACACTGGGGAAAAAAAACCTGCAGTGAAATTGAGCCAGTTATGTTCTAATTACCTCGAATGACATGATAAGCAACACTTCTAGCACTGTTACAGCCTCATGCACTGTCCCGGGAGGGGATGATTACAGGAATCCCTGGGCTGTTTAAACAGCCACCTTCCTGTCACTGACAGCGGTGCCCCTCCCTCATGCCCTTGTTTTAACTGACACCTTAAATCCACACACCTACAAACTATCCTATAGCTCCTTTAATAGAATCAAAGTTAAATTTGTCTTAACAGCACAAAATTTACCATTCCTATTTTTAAAAAAGCACAAAAATTTTCAAGAAATAAAATGAAAATTTCCTATCTGCAGCATTCTCTTCGATTTTTTTCTTTCCACAGGTACAGCAAAGTGAAACCACACATACTCAATCCATCTTCAGGCTACAGCACATGCAGGTTTATTTGCTTTGTGATAAGCTATTTTATGATGGCATTGAACAGCAGCAAGAAATCAAACAAGTGAGATTATTACCCAAATACACCCATTCATCCTGACAGCTAAATCGACTCACTCAACAGTATCATCTTCTGAGAATTACTGCAAAATACATGACAAATTCTACAGTTTAATCACAGTAAATTAATAATAAGATATCCGGGTGAGAACTTCTATTTTCTTAATGCCATGTAGCAGCAATTCAGCTTTCAGTGTGCTTTGCGCAACTGACTGTCATAAAACCACGGGCACCAGCTGGATCCTTGCCAATTGCCATAGTTGTGCTAGGCGATTATCAATGAAAATTCACACTATTTCTCATTACAACCGTATGAATACATCTTTTTGAAAAAAAGAACTATGCTATGCCTTACACACTACATTTCCCTCAAAGTACCCTTAAAGCAACTTCTCTGTGTCAATGCACTTGTGTGAATGTTCCACTTAGTTGTTTGTTTTTAGTTGAGGGATTGTTTTTTATTACTATTAAGTGGCTTATTTATTTAGTCAAAGTCAATAGCCAACCAACTGAATTTCAGTCAGCAAGTGCACATGGGGATGCATCGGTTCAGTGAGAGCTGGCTGAGGAAGGAGAGAATTTCTCCAGCATCATTTTCTCACGGCAACAAGAAGAATTACTCACACAAGGTGCGAGTCTCTGGAGCAGCATCACTAAAGCGACACACAGCAAAAAGCGAAGTAACCCCGAGCCTCCCACGGCAAAGTTAGTTCTGTGGGGTGCCTGGGGAAGCACGAACAGCGGAACAGCGAGAGCGACTGAGGTGGCAGAAAACGGGCGAAACCCGCCAGATCTCAAAACAAACAAACAAACAACAAAACAAAACAAAACAAAACAACCCCAACTATATAAGCACCCATCCCGAGCCCGCCGGGCTGCCCTGTCCAGGCGAGCTCCCCGCGGCACCGGGAGGACGGAGCGCTCCCGCCGGCGCAGCCCCAGCGCAGCGCGGTCCCTTTACCTGCCGGCCGGGCCGGGGC
>VZTI01004542.1:900108-1014406 GCA_013397865.1 Struthidea cinerea
TCGCCTCCCGCCGCCGGGGACTCGCTCCGCTCCCGGGCGGGCACGTGTGTGCGGCTGTGGCCGCTGCCACCGCCGCCCGTCCCCGTCCCCTCCCGCCTGCCGGGGCGGTGCCGCCGCCGGCGCCTCCCTGCGCTCTCCCCCCGCCCCCGAATCTCCGGGGCTTCCTGCGAGCCGCCCCCGCCGGCATCCGCTCGGCACCGCTTCCCCGGGGCATCCCCCTGGGGCATCCCCTTGGAGCATCCCTCCTCGGGTCCTTTCGCTCGGAGCATCACCACCCCCTCTCGGACCTGCATCCTGCCCGCCCGCTCCACGCCAAGACCAGAGCACCAAACTCCCACCGCTCACTCCCACCAAACCCAAAACCCCAGGGGCATCGGGAATGGTGGTGGCAGAGGGCAGGGGACTGGCAGCACTGCCCTGGAGAGCCCTGGGTGAGGGTGGAGCTAGGAAGGAAACTATGGGAATGACGACAGGCCAAGGGAAATATAATCAGCAGCAGCACTGCTGCCACGTAACACTTGTTCTTGGCTGCATCTCCCAACACGTTTTATTGGCAGCATCTCCAGGTGCCTGACAAGGGAGCCAAGGACTGCAGCCGCGTTCCAGGCAAGGAAACCGAGGCAGGATTGGGTAAGGTGACATGCTTACCTGTCATGAATGCAGCTGAAACATGGTCCCACGCATGTTTCTTCATGAGTTTGCCACAGCGTGGAAAGGCAAACACCTCCCAAAAGCACCTTCAGTGCCAGGTTGTTTCTGGAGCACCCCGGGTCGCACACCTTCCTGGGGAGCTCACCCAGTCACCACTTCCACCTGCGGTGTTCAACATCCCTTGAGCGTGGTATCACTACAGGAGGTGCAGAGCAACGAGATGGGGAAAGACAAGCTTGGTGATGGAACATATTTACATTCCATGCATATCATTCCGATCAGAAATTACACCTTGTCTACGAGTGTAGCTGACGTAGTGACACCCATCTCGCACTATTGAGTGAAACTTGGTGATGCAACCACACTGTGCCGTTGCAAAACAGAAATTGTCATGGACATGTGGTAAGGGTTTGTCACGGTGCAAAGAATCGTTCACTAACAATCAAATAAAAACGTGGGGAAAACATAAAAGCCATTACTCCAATTTTTTCAACAAGATCTGGAGAGGAAGAATTCACACCTATGCACAGTCCCATATGGATCCACAAAATGAGGACTTGGAGCCATCAGTTCAGGACCTAGGAGCTACACATGAGGGAGTTTATTGCTTGAACACGTGAGCAATTTTAGAGGAACAGGAAAAAAAAACTGGCAATGCTTTATTTTGCCTCCTGACTTAAAGGTCATGTTTGAATGGTCAGATCCTGATGTTCCAGTGCAAGCTCAACAACAGCATTGGTTACTGCAGTGTTATAACATAAGTATACAGCAACTCCTAAAGTGCATAAACCTTCCCAAAGTTTGTCTAAATGCTGAATAGGACAGTTTTACTCCTGTCATGCAATCAAAAAATCTAAGGGGAAGTTGGCAGAGAACAGAAAACTAATCAACAACCTCAGCTGAAAACAGAGAAGAAAGCAAGCTTATGCCACTAATGTTTTTGTCTTCCTTTCATCTAAACCAAGAAAAATATCTGCTCCAGATAATTGGATAAGTTTAGAACTAAAGCAACAAAGTCTTTAAAATACTTTTCTCTTAGGTGTGTGATCCCACAAAATGTGTATCAAATATAGTTCTGTGCATGTTTTGTCAAAGGCTGCAGCCAAGAGAGAAAAAACTGTAAACATGCCCAAAGGCAACCTAATAAACGTGGCTGCTGATTTCTGGAGTAGCGAAGGGAAGCAGCTTGTGTGTGCCTCTGCCAAAATGAAACATAGCAGTGCTCCTTGGATGCAACAGGAGAAAGTGATACAGAAATTAAGTTCTCATAGCCAATATCCACCCAAATGAGAAAAGCTTGCCACGACTTAGTGGTAATAAAGAGATAAATTGATTAACTGTTAAAAGATTACCCACATATGGGCCCTGGAAAACATTAGCTTGAGAAATTTTCTTGTCTTAGGCATCATGTAACTGTATTAAGGATGCTGATAAGGCTACAGAATGCTGAATATCAAGTTCTTTGTTACTTCACTGCTAACCAAGAAAAGAAAGGGAGGAGAGTACTGGGAAGACGCTTGCGATAGGAACTTTACATCACTGGCAGGCTAAGTGGAAGAGAGAAGGAAATGTGAAACTTTGGAAATATCACAAAAACATCAATGTGAGGGTATTTTATGAACGTATCCAATGTAATCTGAAGTCATCAAGAGGCAAAATATGCATTATTATAGCAGTAAGTCATTAAGTATGATTTAAAGACGAGCACTAATTAAATCCCCCTGTAAAACACATTGTCAAAAAAAAAAAAAAGCACAGTTAAAAATACAGCAAACAGAAGCATTTCAGCATGAGAAATTTCAAAGTGTATATCTAAACAAGATTTCTTATTAGCTTTCCATACTCACAAGGAGCCACTGTACACTTTCTGTTCATGCACACAAATGTTTTTCTTCTGGATTTTATTAAGGATGTCATTATCAATTCCTGTGAGGGAAGAGAAAATATATAATTAAGAACCATAGTTGGCGTTATCAAATCCTACTCATCTTTTGTGTGAATATCTCATTTTCTCCGAAGGGAAAGAAGAGCTGTCTTCTCAGCAAAGAAAAAAAATTGCAACTTTTTTTCCTTGCCTGCATTTTCTCACCCTGTATTCTGACTGCTGAAAGAAAAAATGACCTTATCAGCCTTTACCAAAACCTGGCCAATGTGGATCAATGTGAAAATAATGGCTTTAGCTCCTTTCCTAATTACAGGTTCAGCTTCAACCTTTCAGAGAGGCAGCAAGTAACACTTTAACATCCAGCCCACCCCTCTGCACAGCCTGTTTGCAGCAGCACTTCTTCAGGCTTACGAGGAAGAGACATCAGGGCTCAGGGGCACAAGCAGATCAAATCACAGAAGAAAACAGCCGTAGAATGGTTTGGGCTGAAAGAGACCTTAAAGCTCACCTAATTCCAGCCCCCTGCCCTGGGCAGGGACAGCTCTCACTAGACCCAGTTGCTCAATGCCCCATCCACTTCAACACTGGCCTTGGACACTGCCAGGGATGGGGCATCCACAGCTTCTCTGGGCACCCTGTGCCAGGGTCTCATCACCCTCCCAGGAGAGAATTTCTTCTGTATATCTAACCTAAATTTCTCTGCCATGTAGGTTAAAACTCCTTTTCCTGACCTCCCTGGTAGTGTATCTGGTAACAAGTCTTTGGAGCTCAATCAAGTTAAAAGCTTGTCAGTAATTCCTCCTCTTATCTCACCTACAAGTAGAAGGTGTTCACTGGAAGCACCACCAGAAGCTTTGAAGATGGCCTTATCAGGATGTTGAGCTTTTCTCTTTGCACCCACCTGTTCACCCCCAGCTTTACTGACGTGTTTACAGCACTTGACTTGACAGATTGCTTGGGACGTTTCGTTTCTGAGCCTGGGACACAACCCCGCTCAGGTATGCAACTGATAAAGGCTTTTCAAAACCCCAAAATGAAATCTCCTGCACGAGTCAAGTGTCATGTCTTATTTCTTTTGGACAAGTGGGTCCCAGAGGCCTGGTGACCCCAAAATACAGAATTACAAGTCCCTAAGTTGCAGCTCACTTTCCTTTCAGCTGAGCACCTGGTTTACAGGCAGAATTTGGAGCAGGACCAAGGGTGTGCTTGCTCCCCAGGTCTTTGAGTGTTCAGCCATTCCCAGAACACAAACTAAGCCAACTGCAGGGTTTAAGCCATTCTGTGCAATTGCACAAATAAAGGCACTCAAGACTTTAGGAGACTTAAGCACGTTGCCAGTCTGGGATTAATAAATAAATAATGATAATTAGTTATGGCTTGACTACTCGCTTTCAGCTCCAACACGTTACCTTGAAAAAACAGATATTTTTAATCCCACTTAACGTCATTATGATTTACCTTATCACTTAAATGTGTGGTACATTCTTTAGGGCTGGATTCTGTGCTCTGAAATGTCACTGACCATTTTTTTGTCTGAACTGCGGAAATGCCACATGGGCAAACCTGAGCTTAAACTTCAGAGAAACGAAACTATCACAGCCTCAAGCTTCCTCTTCTCTCTTGTTCAATCCCATGCCCGTGTTTGTGTGCAGCTTCACCATTTGAACAGCACTGACAACATTTCCATCAGCTGTACCTGGTGAGAAAGAACAAGGATGTGAGACAATTGTTTCAACCACTCAGGAGTCATTATGAGCTTTTAAATGCCATTTAAATAGGCTGTATTTTGTGACAGAACTTGTAATTCGGAATTTATGCAGTCATTTTCCTGACAATCCATTGAGGAGCAATGCTGGGGACTGCTCCTTGTGCAAACAATGAGCTTTTAGAACATTTGAAAATTCAGCTTCTGATTCATCCCAAGAGTAGAGCAGAGCTGAGCAGTGGGTCTGTGGGCTCCTGAGACCAGCTGACAATTTCTAGAACAAAAGTGTAGTCAGGGATTTAAATAAGGGATTGTATCCAGGAATCCCCAGGGAATTTACCAGCATCAATCAATGCATCCTCATACATCTCAGAAGCATTGTCAGAAAAAAGGCTGATACGAGCAAAGTTTTTGTTTGATGGTTGGCTCAGGGTTAGACAGGAAACCGGAGACAGTCAGGAACAAAATACGAAATTTTGATCCTTCCAGTAATATCAAAGTGTTTGGTAGGGGAGGAGATGATGAGTGACTTATTTTGGTTTGGGTTTTGTGCTTGTACTTCTTGAGAAAGGAAAACCAGACCCTGGTGGTTGCAGCTCCCAGCCCCAAGCTCTTACCAGAGTGAGACATCCTTGAAATAGGTGAGGTTGGCACCTCAAAAGCTATGGAGAGTCTGAGCAATGCCAGTAAGTTATGAACACAGGGCTGGAAAAATTAAAAAAAAAAAAAAAAAAACCAAAAAAACCACAACCCAGTCTTTCAATATTTTTGTAAAATTTCCCCTGAATATCCTCTCCCCATTCCTTCTAGTACAGAGGTGTTAAAAGCTGATTATTGGTCTACCATTACCCCTGCTTTCTCACAAAGTGATCCTCCTGGGAAGAAGATAAAAATACAAACTAGAGATTAATAGTGTGTTCCAGACTTAGTCCTGGATCTAGAGAACAGAGCACGGGGCTGGGAGTGAATGTAAGAAAGAGTTTTACTCTTTTCCAGACTCTACCAAGTAAGGTATTATTTTCCTTTATGTCTATTTTCAGAAAAATGCACATTCAAGAGAGTATTTTCCTACCTTGAACCATGCCTGTTGGAACTGGCATTTGCTCATAAATTGTGGTCTGGGGTAGCTGAAGGAAGAAAGTTACGCACACAGGTTTTAACACAGCAGAGTTTTCAACTATGTTTTCTAATAATTGATAGCTAAAACCCGAGCTTTATATTCCTCACTACCGAATCAGGAAAAATAGCTACTTGCTTTTTAGTTTTTGCTACTCTTCATGTTTTGGGGGGATTTATCACTTTATTGTAGCACAAAACTCTCACTAAGCTGAAATCCATAGCCTGAAACTGGAGCACAGCAGATCCCATCCCTGTTGATAATACATATTTCCAGTACATTCTTTAATCAGAATAACATAGGACTACTGACACTACGGGATATTAGTCTTGCACATACTCCTAGATGTTGAATGAGTTGTTCAGCATTAAGGTTCCTGGATCAGAACAAGTATTTACATGTAGGCATGACCGCATATCTACTTTGAGCCTCACCTACTGTTGCTGTCCAAGTGTTATCCCAAGAGCAAATAGAAAGACTTTGTTTTACAAAACACTGACCTATGGACTCTTTAGTCTTTTAAATTCAATTACTTTTTAATATTAAAGACCCAGAAATTACTGAAGGTGAGTTGAGAACTATCATAACTAAAACTGACACAGTTTGAGAATGACAAGCAAAAGGTGACAAGCCTGCAAAGCCAGGCCAAGCGTCATATACATCCTTTAGAACCACCGGTAGATAGATCCCTAAGGGTCTTGATGGAATTGTTAAAGCCTCTCATGCTTCCCATGCCGAGGACAGCTGCACTTGCCAAGGAGGTTACCGATTCCATCTGCACACTGCCCCCCCGTGCCAAACATTGTCACACACGGACCTGTCAGCAGGGCTGCAGCTGGGAGATCTCATTAATCCTCTTCTGTCAAAATAAACTGCACTATCAGAATCCTGCTAATTAAACGCGTTCACCTTCCTCCCTTGGCTGCTGCAGACATGTCCTAACTACATCGTTTAGGAGCATCTCTAGTCCCTACATCCCTCTCCTGTTCGGAGCTGCTCCAAGAAGGCTGGAGATGACTAAATCTGTAGGAGGGGTAATAAAACTCCCCAGGCAAAGCACAGTTCCTATACTTCAGTGTGATATGATCAGAAACACTAAAACCCAGCAGTGCCCACAAGCAGGCCCCGTTTGGACACATGCCAGGTGTGATCAAAGGCTGCTAGCACAGCACAGCCCCTCACCCTGCTCCCAGCCATTGTTCTCCAAGACAGCAATTCCTAACAGGAGAGGTGCTCTGCAGAGGGGGTTGACAGGCTTCAAAGCAGGTCTGTCATCCAGGCAATCTTCAGAACAGCCTGAGAGGAGGGCAGGAAACTGTGTCAGAACAAGGAAATGAGAAGAATAACTGCCTATTTTTGTAACTATGGATTTGTTGGTACTGGATCGTTCCACTGATCCATCAGTTTCCCTGCCCTGCCTCTGTCAGGGACCAGTATTTGTCAGAGCTGAGGAAAGTGGAAACCCCACAGAAGGCATAGGGGCAATTGCACAACGCTGGAAGTTCAGGGAAATTGTCCTCAGCAGCTTCAGGAGTGGTTATGTTTGTAAATGAAAGCACAATACCCAGGAGCAATTATTCTAGCTGTGTTTTTCCTACTTCGTCAGTCTGCGTGCTCCAGAATATAAACAGGAATACTGAATTACAGTAACTGGTGACTGTCTGTTTCCCAGCAAGGCCAATGAGCTCTACTTCTCATTCTCTTTGCTTGCTGTGAACCAGATCTGATGATTTCCCAGCCCACCTAGGAAAACCTATCAGTGATGCAAAGCAAGGAGTTCTCTCTGTGAAAAGGTGAAGATCTGAGGTTATTATAGAGAGTGTTGGTGGAAGAGACACAGGGTGGAGCGTGAAGTGCTAGGGTAAGGCCTCAGCTGCTATGATTTAAAACAGCCCCTGGGGCTGCTCTAATTTACTTTGGAGCCTTTCCTAGAACAAGGTTGAACATTTTACAGAGAGGACATGAAACACAAAAGCCTTTTGCACAGGCAAAACCAAATGAAACAATCCCTAGGCACAAGTTTCTAATCCCTCCTCTTTAAAAGCCCAGGTGTTTTGACTGGGAGTTTAAACCCTTGCTTAAGTCAGGCCAGGTGGAAATCCCACCTCTGTGTACACAGCTATGTTCCCTTTCCTCTGGGTATGACAGAATCCAGTTTGAGTGTAGGTAATTAGGGGGGAAAAAAGCACAGAGAGCCTCTGATATAACATAAAAATAAAAAATGGGTGAATTTGAGGTGTAGAAGCAAGAGGTAGCACTTAACTTTGAGAACACTCATTAAAATTCATCTTCCACATGTCTGAGTTGTTTATGGAAGATCGCCACAGCCACTCAGCCCTGATAAACTACAAGAGCCAATCTGGAGATTTATGGCACTGCAGCCTGAAAAAAACCCCACTTAATTCTTGTCTCACCAGTTTGGGGCTGATATAAAATAAATATGTATAACAAAAGTATTTTGTGCTTGCTTTTCCCCCTGCCTCCCTGATAAACCCAAAAGGTGACTGTTAAGGTTTTAAATATAAACCTAGGGATCAGGTGGGTGAAAGAGCACTAGAAGTTGAGTGATGTTTCTAGGTAACAGCCAGAGCTGACAGCCAGGTGCTTTATACATCCAGCTTCAGCACAGCTGATAAGAGATAGGCAGGCATCAATAAGTTGGGAATAAAGGCATATTCTGCTTTGCATAGGGATATGAATGAAGGTTTTAATACAGAATGAGAAAACCCGATTATGTCTGTGTATTTACCATCCTCAATTCCTAGAACTAAGATACAGCAACAGAAAACAGAGGAGAAAAACAACCTGTTGAGTGTGGGTGTTTTAAAGGGTTTTGTAATGCATAGCATAACGTGTGCGTTTTTATGGCATTTCTATAAGTCACGCAGCAAGATGTTTCAAAATTATGTATCTTTTAAGCATCTTGTTGTTAATTTTCTTTATGAGTCTCCAATTGATGCAAATAATTTAGTATTGAGAAAGACTAAGCAGCCATGTTGGGAGAGATTTGGTTGTTCAAAAACCAGGATTTTTACCACTATTGCAGTGCAGCCTTAGCACCAAAATGTCTTATTTTTACTAAATCCTGGAGACGAATGATGCAATTCCATAGTTTGTCTGGTTCAGTAGAAACCAGGGCTCCGAATCGCCCAAGGTTCTGGGGAAAGTATTCCCTCATGTTAACTTTTAAAACTCTCTTTCACCACAGACAGCATTTCCATGTTGCAAGCTGTGATCTAGCAGCCGATGAAGGAAGTTGTGACACGACTCCTCTTACACCAGGGGGAAAACACCAGAGCATTTTACTTTCCTTTTAACCCTCCTGTGCAGTTTTTCAAGCCACTTTCTGGGTGATGGGAGAGGAGGAGGAGGAGGAAAGGGGGAGAATTGTCCAGCAGTAACAAAATAGGTTAAGGGCCGACAGCAGGCAAGCAAATCACACATCTCCTTGCTGGAATCACACTGCAGTCAAGGCTTTCCTGGCAGGCAGCTGCTGCTGCAGCCTGCCTCCACCTATGGTTTATAAAGGACTAAAGAGAGCAATTCTGTGGGATCAAGGAAGAGGGAAACCAACACAGGCCATTTGCAAATCAGGTCTCTACAGGGAACAAGTTCATGGGAGCTTAAACATCTTTTTCACACCGCAGAACAAAAACTACACTGGTGTGTATCTGCCTGAATTTAGTGCTAGAAAGAGTCAAGTGATGCCAGTCAAACATCCATATAAATGCCAATCAGCACATACTATACTCAATATCCTTGAACTTCGAACAGTATAATTCACCAGGCACCAGCTGGTGAGTGCTTTTATTTGTTTTCCTATGAATATTCCTTCCTAAGAGATGAGACACTCTGTTCTGCTGAAGGCCAAATGTGAAATTATAATTGCAATGATGCCTAAGTGGAGCAAACTGGGAATCCTTCCAGACTCTTATTTTGAAAACATGCAAGTAAATTGGAGAGTTAGAGAGGCAGCCACGGGGAGAAAATGAGTATGTACTGGGTAAGGGGAACAGATATTTGTTTGCTTGTAAAGTACAAGTTCTTCTCCCCACCGCCAGGAAACACCTTAAAATTTAGTATAGGAAAGAAGGTTTGCAGTCAAAAGCAACCCTAGAACAGTTGATCAATCCAGGGGGATGTCCACAATTTTTACTTGCTATCCCAGATGCCACAAAATGCCCTTGGTACCTTAGGACCAATCTACATCAATTTCATAGGAGATCACAAGGTATAGGAAACAGAGTTCTGCAGAAAAACATCAGATAAAAACATCAAGAATATTTTCTCTTCTTCTGGATTCCTTTAACAGGAAGATATTTTAAACATGACGATAGTAACTGTGTAAAAATAGTAGATAGTCCCTGAAAACAGACCCTTGTGCCACATTAGAATAGAGACTCTAAAGGTCCATGCCAATAATGGTACCAAACCCTCCAAAAGTGAGCAATATTCTCTGGTAAATCCCTGAATTATTTTCCATGCCCAGCCTGGCTCCCGTTACACCATTTCTCTGCCTGTGCCCAATACTCCAGAACGTTCCATAACTAGATGGGGAAGACACGTTCCAAGACTGATAGAATCCTGATGGAAAAGCAAAGGTACTCTGAGCAAAAAAAACCTGAATCAGCATCCAAACACTTACCCATTCCACCTGGAAGAGGGGAGAGGACACAGGGCCAAGCATCCAGGACACAGGGTCACAGGGACACGCAGGAACAGAGAGCTTCACTGCTCTGGGGCAGCACAAGGGGAGTTACAAAACATTACAGTGCCTTTTCATACTGGTGCAGTTGAACCTCATTAATTAGGAGATGCCTTCAAGGTTACCCTCCCACTCCCTCTCATCCTGTACTCAAGTACCCAACACAGATCTTCCTGTCCCCTTCACCGCCTTCTGCTAAACAATTACATTCTCAGGAGACAAAAAAACTATTCTAGAGCCTTTTCGTCTCCCAGAGTTCTCACAAAATTCTCCCCAGATAGACTGGCCTGTGAATTCTGCTTTTCATTCAGCTCTGGAAACCTTGGGTTTCAGTGAGACTCTCCCACTTGGCCTGGTTTTGCATGACTTAGAAAAACCTGAACTGGTTGCATAAGTTTGAGCACCTATTTTGGCTGACACAAGCTGACAATCAGGTTTGCCTGAACCCTTCTCTTCTGTAGCTGTGAGAGAAGTTGAGGATCAACAGCCTTTTAAACACTCATTTAATAGGTCTAGTCAGCAGAAGGGGACTCTGCCTCCCCTGCCAGCTCCCTTGAGATGCTCCTGCACCTTGCTATTCACTCAACTCAGCCCGCCTGGGATCAGCTCCCTCTGCCAGAGCTTCCAGTGGGGCAACCACTTCCAGCACTGAGATGTGACACCTGGGAACAGGAATATTTTCCAGTATCTCAGCTCTATGGGGAGAACCTCACTGGTCACGTCACTGGGTTCATTATGGTTTCCTCAGCTCACACCTTCTCAATAGAATTACTGGTCTTGCCCTGGTTCCCAAAGACAGGGCAGATTAACTAGGTCAGATGTGGATTCTTACAAAGCAAATCACTTCCCAGCTGAGGAGAATTTCCTTTCTAAAAATTGTTTTTTAATATTTGGGTTGAATTTGTCTGCCTAAAAATGGTGCAAGATGAAAACATTTCCCCTTTTTTGTTCTCAGTGCATGGGAAACAAACCCACATGAGTGTGGGCTATTGCTTCTTTTGCCTTTATGAATATTTCACATGGCTGTATTTTACATACCTTTAAACCTTTGTGAGAAGGAGTGGGAATGCTGAGAAAGTCTGATACAGCATAAACCTTACAGACTGGCTCTAATTTGTGGCCTATCCAAAGAGCAACTCTTGCACCACCACCACCACCACCTTTTGTGCTTTTAGAAGAAATAGTGAAAATTTGCATGGTATCAAATTTGTCCCACAATTTCTACGGAGAAATGGAATCTAGGACTATTTTATTTAAAGGATCAAAGTGTCTTATTTCCAGAAGAAAATAAACTTCCTTTAAGAGTCTGAACCTCAAAAAAAAAAAAATAGGAAAATCCATGGCAAAGAATGAAGTGTAATCTAGAAGTAAAGATTACTACACTGATTTTCAAAATTACAACACTAAGAATGAAGGAAAATGCTGCTTCTTTACAAGTCTATCACTCCTAACAGCTGATATATCAACGATGTACACTGACAATCTTGTTTCTAAGACTGGTAGTTAAATAGAAAATATCTTTAGGAATTTGCCAAATTTCATTACATAAACCCAAAACGATCTTCATGAGGACTCAACTTAATCAAAACTGGGAAAGTTATTTTTACACCACTAGAAGACTTACAAACATCCTGTACAGACTCCAACATTCATTTCCTCCAATAGCTGTTGCAGCAAGTCAGAGACTTCAAGGATAAACCTTAAGAGCAGGGAAAACAGTTTCAGGAATAGTGCGTGCCCAGAGTTTAGCTATGCTTTCAGTAAGACGGATCAACTTTTGAGTCATTCTTTTCCTCCATGCTATTCTTTATTCAGAGCCTGATGTTCCCATATGATTTAGCAAAGTTATAAAAAAGCATGAAATATTTCTCTCCAGTGTTGACAACACTAGACAGACTTGATGGAAGTCTCTCCTTCTCCTCTCCCTGAAATGAATATTTCCCCTCTCTTCCTTTGCCTCTCTCTGACAGGGAGAAACCACATCACAGCCTTGGTATGGAATATTATTTCCTTCTGGTTCTACAAGGCCATGGGTTCTGTTGCATGTATAAGTGGATGTGTCAAATACATGTTTTCACTTTTAACTGTATTTCCATTTTTAAATGGTCAGAGCATCTGAACTCCACAGAAAATAAATAGCTGTTATGGGAAAGAAAGCTCAGATTCTCCATTTGTTTGTCTTGCATAGGAACTGTTTTATACCCAAATTAAGTAAGGTTAAAAAGGTTTGTTAGCCTATACTAATTAGCATCACCACATTTCTTCCACTTTCTTTACCACTAAACTTCATGCCATAGGACTCAGAACAGCACCACTCTTACATGAGGGAGCTAAATAGAAACACACCTGGAGCATCTTCCAGCATGAGGTTCCAAAGCCATTGGCAAAGCTGGTTTCTGGCTACCTGTACGTTTTTGGCAAAGAAGGCCATTTCTGCAGTGTGCAGGCAACAAATGGGCTTAGGCTGTCCTTGTCTCAGCAGCACAGGGACACTCCTCCATTGTGGCTGAACTGCAGGTTCTACCCTCAGATGAGCTGGAAGGTCCAAACACCAGAGAGAGCAGACCTGATGATAGAAGAGAGAAAAGGTACAGTGGATGAGGAAGGTGCAGTTGTGCAGCTCTATTACTGAATGGCCATTAAGTGTCAGCAACAGAAATGGCAAAGACAGGAGGAAAAGCAAAGAAATCATCTTCTGGCTTGCTTGAGACACTGAAGATGATCAGTTGATACTCGATAGATAGATGGCTTGGAGGATTGTATTCTGCAAGAAATCAACGCTGAATCTGAAAATCAGATGGGTGACAAATGGATATACAGAAATATCAAAAGCTTGAGCTCAAAGTGCATTTGAGGCATTGCTACTGTTCAGACTCCATAAATGATTCCATATCCTGAAAATTTGGCTTTCAAGACAGTCTCAGTTTACAGTTGCCTGGTGAGAAGGTGGATAATGTTTAGAAACTTTTGAGAGGAACTGAACTAGGCAATGTGGTACCAGGCACTTTCTCTCGGATCATCATCAGGATCACATCTGGTAATCTTATCTTTGCATAAGCTCCGAGTACAGTGATATTTGGGGTGGGGAAGAGGCCAGAAATTAAATCACCAGGTGACTAAATGAGACAAGGAGTTAAGCCCCTGGGAGACCCTGCAGAGCATGCGAAGCACAAGCCCACAGCTCTGAACAGCAACTCGCCCCCATCCAGGATTGCTGCTCATAAACAGATCCCAGGGCCACACGCCAGCCAGGAAATACGCTCGCGGTTATGCAAACAGCCAGCAAAAGTTCAGAGAACATGTGCAAGCAGGAATGACACCAAAGAACAGGATCCGGGCACATTCAGGGGAAAAGCCCGACCGCAGACTGAGCTGATGGAACCGGGCCCTGGAAAAAGGGAGGTGCATGGACAGCTCACCCAACCCCTCTGTGCTCCGAAGCTGGCGCTGCCCTAGGGGGGCTGAAAGTCTGACCACCACCTGGAGGGAAATAAAAGATTTATCATAGAGGTTAAGAGTATACATGGAGGAGGAAGAAAAACAGTGATATGCACGAAAATGTATCAGGTGAGATCCAGATTATTTGTGCCATCTCCTGTAGAGGTGTTTGTACCTTCCCAAGAACAGCAAGAGGCTGGTCAAGGATTCATTAGGCTTGCCTAGGAATGGGGTTGTAAGCATTGTGTTTAATTCCTTTCTCCAAAAGGATATACCTACCTTCCAGGGTTACCTTCATGGTCAGAGTAGCCCTCCAAAAGCTATTTGTGGTGAAATGACTACAGATTTCATGCTAGAACGTTTCATTTGCAAAGTACAGTGGAAAACCATAAGGAGTCTGTGCCAGTGTTCCAGCCTTGTGTTCAGCCTTGAAGACAGATAAGCATTAATTTTGATCAATAGCACCTTAAAGAAATTCCTGTTTCTAGACAAGGAGAGAAACCAGAGAGATTTATGAACCAGAACATAAAGATCCATTTTGGGTTGCACTATTTTTCTTTTATAATAAATGGTTAGTGAGCAAAAGAAAAGTTTAAAATTGCAATAGGCTCTTTATTGCATCCAGCTGTTGTAAGCTGCAAGGTAATTTATCTCCATCTCAGCTGTAGAACCATGGAATTGTTAAGGGTGGAAAAGACCTCTAAGATCATTGACTCCAGCCACTAACCCACCATGGTGTTAAAGGCTTTACTGCAGTCTGGGTGGACAACATCCCTTTCCTTCATCCACTGAGCAGGTCAGCTGGTCACAGAAGGAGGTCAGGCTGGTCAAGCAGGACCTGCCCTCCACAGGCTGTGCTGGCTGGGACTGATGCCCTGGTTGTCCTGCAATCCCACTTGAGATGATCTCTCCGTAAAATTCCTTGGCACCCACATCACTCTGACAGGTCTGTGCCTCAATTCTGGCAAACTTGGAAAGACAAGAGAACAAAGGTATTAAACAGGACCCTGGTGCTTTGCAAGAGGTACAGCCAAAAGTGACAGCCTGTGCTCTGGGGGTACAGCATGTGTGTGACTGCACCTTGAGATACCCCTTCCTAGAGGACAGGCATAAACCAGAGGGCTGAATCAGCCTAACTCTATTTGATGAATCATTTAAATAAACTGTACTACATTATTTCCTATTTAAACTAGTAAATTACTCCATCTATAGGAAGTGGTCTTAATTGAGGAAGATATTCAGGTTGTCTCTAATCCATTTACGAGGAAGGTAAAAAGAATTGCTTCAGAGTTCACACATCCGGTGGTACTTTGCCCTGCTTTCCTGCATGACCACATTCCTTCGAGCAAGTGCTCTCCCATGCTGCTCCCAGAGCCTCATATCTCACTTGGTGATTGCTTAGCAAACAGCTTCTCCTTTAACTAGTGTCCTATCCTAATTATGGCTGCAAATAATGAACAAGCATTTCCCTTCTGCTGAGCTGGGCACGCTACAGACACAGCCAACATCTTTTTTTCTGGTTGCAAAGAAATTCCTGTCCTTCTAGACAAACAGAGAAACTATGAAGATTTATGTACCAGTAGGCAAAAATCCATTTTGGGCCACACTATTTTTCTTTTATAATAAATGATTAGTTGCCTTTCAGCCCTGTCCCTGCGTATTAGTTATGGCTCAGGCCATGGGGCAGCAAGTGGGTTTGGAACCAGGGGTAACACGGTTCTAGAGGCCTGTGATAAAACTTTGCTTTCCAGTCACCTTCCAAGGTATTTCCAGTGCAGTTTTAAGCAAGAAGCATTCAAACACTTGAAGACTTCATCCCAAGGGAACTAGGCTCTTTAAAAAGATTAGGTTTCTTAGTTGTCCCTGGAGAGATCCTTAGCCACAAAAAGGAAGTTTTCCTTTGCCTCCATGCTTTTGTAACTTACCTGTAATGGAAGGGTCCTTTCCTTGTTGCTTTTTATTCAGGCTTCGAGGATTGATTAGGGAATGGTTTCATACTGCATTTGTAGAGCCTAGCAGGACCCTGAAGCTGTAATGACAATATGACAAGACTGAAGTAAAGCACATATGCTCTAATGCCATACTGATTTCTGCTATGCCTCTAATTCATCTTCAGAGAGAGGCTAAAAAAAAGTTCATTAATTTCCTCAAAAAACCATGTAATTCAACCAAAACTTACTAGAAGTGTCTAGAAAAGCTTGTGTCACTCCCACCCAGTCCAGTTCCTCCAGGAGCAAAGCACAGAAGGAATCGCGTACTGCTAGAGGTGAATCCCACCAGTCTTGCCCCGCAGCAGGATTCAGCTCAGTCAAGTATTAGACCAGCCAGCGTGGGCTGAATCTCTCATGCATCCATTCCTGACGCTGCTTTAGGATGGGGAAGCCCGTTTGGATTTTGCTGCCGCACTGTGGCCATTGGGAGCAAAGATCTGAAGGCAAGATGCTGCAGCTCTGACAACTCCACGGCTTCAATCACAGATTCCAGCCCCTCTTTTCTTACACAAGTATCTTATGTCGCTTATTTTCAGGCAAAATTAGATTCCTACAGGAATGTCGGAATATCTGCAATTCTGCATCCAGTAAAAGTCTCTAAACAAGGGCACACCCCCACCCAGTAATGTGCGAGCAGCATTTTTTGCATCCTATCATCTCAAAAAAAAATACATGCAGTCCATTATAATGCCTATGAACACTTTTTACCGGTAAATATTCTGTATTAGTTTGCATCATTTTGATAAACATGACATTGAACACAAGTACCAATTTCCCCCAGCACAGAATCAGGTGTTGAAACTCAGAAAAGCAGATTTATATATGTGCAAGACAGAGAAAACAACCCTCAAATTTAGCCACTTATTGACCAATGAGGAGGAAAAAATCCATTTTCACTGCGAGGTTATGCTTCTGCTTTGGCATTATCTATACTAGTAATGGTCTGAAGATGAAGAATTTCTTTACAATATTTCCCCAATTAAGAGGAAGAAATCTCTGGGAGCTCTGTCCAGCAGGATTACTGGACTCACTTGGTAAAACTGAATTACTTCAGTGATCCTCAAAGACATCCTCCTTCCTTTTAAAATCCACGTGAGAGGGAGGCATAAAGGCTGAAAAATTGAAGCCTAGATGTAGCTGAAGAACAGACTAGAAGGCTTGATTACATTTTCCATCAAGTTACCCTGGTTTATTGCATTGCAGCCCTGGAGAATTTGATTAGCAATTTCTCCTCTTCATTCATCCTCATGTCATCTGGATTTCAAACCTCCAATCCATATCTGCAAACATGCTAACACAGATCCCAGCTCGGTCTTGTCACTACCCACTCCTGACATACCAGAATTTAAGTGTCAGAAATTCCACTTTATTTGTGGCTAACTGGTGCAAGTTCCCCACAGGCAGAAATCAGGGAAGCCCAGGGCAAACCTGGACTGAAGTCAAAGCAAGGTGCATGAAACAAGTTTATATATATTTTTTTTTTTTTTTATGTGGTGTTTACACACAATGGTATATTACCTCTAAAAAATGGAAAATTTAAAAGTGAATTAATGACTTGGCTTTGACACACGCCCTGTCTTTCGGCTCTTGCAGTGCACATGGGCACCATCAGGACTTTGAGACACACAAAAATGTGCTTCCCAGCAGCAAGGAATATAAAGAGATCGGTCCCCTTGCAGCACACACCATCCCAGAGCAGATGCTATGATGGAGGTAGTGAAAAATGCAAATTAAAAGTGCAAATTTAAAGCATAAGTGCAAATTTAAAGCACGCAAACAGCTCTCCCGGGTTATCTGGAGTTCTAACAGCAAAGGCCAAGGAATATCACCAACTAATACTGCTATCACAGCTCGTCTTTGCTTGCCACACATCCCTTTCACAAGACAGAAAAAGGACAAACTTCCCTACATCCTCTGTGACATGGATATTAATTTTGAGAGTTTTTTTTCTTTTTTTCAGGCCGTTTCAGAGATTTCTACAAAAATCAAGCTTCCATCTCTCCAAAAGCATTCCAGCAGTATTTTTACAGCCCTACCTCAGCAGTATTGCTGTTACCTCTCCACACCGAAGGCAAACCCTCCCCCTCAAAACCGCATGGATTTAAAAGTTTAGCCTGTTAGGTTACGCAGAAAGCTCCATCTGCAGTTCCCCTTGGATGTGGGGCTGCTGCCATGGAGCAGAGAGCATTACAGCAGGGGAAAGGGAGCCGTGGAAAGCCCAGGGGGCTCCCAGCTGAACGAGACTCCAGGAGGGACCATGAGCGGAGCGGCTTTGCGGGTGCTTGGCTGTAATGAGCATTTGCTTTGCAAAGCCCAAGAAATCACCCAGAAAGGGTGGATCGGGGTGACACCATCTGCAAAGAGCTGCAGCATCTGCTCAGGGAGAGAGGAGCTGGAGGGCTCCGTGCACAAGCGAGCTCTGTGCCAGCAGATGGCACCGGGAAACCATAAATCCATCGGCAGGATGCAGGATCGCAGCTGCTCCCGCTGCCTCCAGCCCCGCAGCAATCCGTCACTCATCGAGGCTGCACAGCGGTAGACAAATACACTGATAAGTGCAATAATTCTGCACTAACTCGCGCACAGGGTTTTTCTGGTGCAGCTCCATTTATTTACTTCCTGCCCTTGCTGTGGGAAGGCTGGTAATAGCTATGTACAGAGAGGGAGGAAAGGAGGTGGAAGTTCGGTGGGCTGCCTGTTGGTACGTAGAAAAAGTGGCGTGGCAAGGGCAAATATTCTCCTCAGCCAAGCCAGCACTCTGCTCACTTGTCTCAGCTGCCGGAAACATGATGTGAATTTGGTCTCAGCATAGCTGCATATACAGGCAGGTGGGGAGACTGGTAAATATTGTGGTTGAGTTTTAATTCAATTGGTTTTCTTTATTTGCTCTGTATCTAGGCACTTCTTCATGAAAATTCCTCTCCTGTTTATCATATCGCGGAGTACCTGAAACTCAGCTCATATTTCCACAACCTTCTCAGAAAAACGACACCAGTTACTGACAAAAGGTGGGCGGGAATCACTTGGCTAAGTACGACAAATGTTTTGTTTCTAACTATCGTCCCACAGCAAGAGGCCAGCATAGTCTGGCCAGCAAAATGCCTAAAAACTGTTCCCAGCAATTGCTTCAGAGCCTGGGGTATGGGAAAGTGCTGCCTTGGTGACAGCAAGGGGAAACGCTGGGGAACAGAAGAGAGCAGCTGTAATTGCAGGGCTAAGCCCTGGCCAAGAGAAGCTGTATTTACAATATCCCTGAATGTCTGGATTTCATTCATTCCAGGTACTGCTGCGTAGTCTTCACCTCCAAATCGTATAAAGTTTCCTCCAAATCTAAGGCCTTTTCCTCACGTTACTCTTTCCTTCTATAGATTACTCAGAGGGCTTCCAGTTTTAAGAACAGCAATATTTACATTTGCTATTGCATACCTCCTTCCAGAGCCATGTCTTGGGGCTTTTAGGAGTGGGCCTGAGCAAACATGACTCTTTATATAGACTTCAAGAAGAGGTAACTCGAGTAAACACTGTGCAACTTAAAACCTTGAAAGCTAATATTTGGCAAGCTCTTTGGAAAGGCTCGCCTCTGGAAATAAAGCAAGAATATCTTCTCTTTGAAAAAAATAAAGAAAAAAAAAAGTCAGAGTGGCAAATCCACACCCAGGACTGACACTGGAATTCCTGACTTCATATATTATCCTATGCTGGGAACAACCATACCCAGATGCTAGTTTTATAGAGCCAGGTTTTACAGATGCAGACCCCCAGGACAAGACTTTCAAGAGGAGTCTTTGTACCTGCCTGATCTGTAGGGGCAAGTTGCCCCGAGGCTTGTGAAAAAGCTGAATCTCAGCACAGCAAAAGCAGGAGGAGTGGAAGCAACCAGGGACTGATTAAAAAAAAACAAAAACAGACAAACAAACAAAAAAACCCCAAAACAAAACAAAAAGCAAAATCCCTACCAAAAAAACACCCAAAAAACCCCAAAACTGAGCACTTGACTTGGTGGGGAAGTAGCTGCAAAAATATCGTGGGCTGTAAAGAGTGCCCCAGCTCTAACAGCTTTGCTTCCAGTAGGTTAATTCAGGTCTCTCACAGCTTTAGCAGATACTCTAGGAAAGGCTGCATCTCTAAAGGCAGCCCAGAGCTTTTTTGCAAACTCCTATGACTTCATTGCTCTTTATGTTAGCCCACTACTGCAACAAAGCTCTCGATTCCATATATTAGTAATAAGGGGGAGAGTCCCACATAAGCAATGCTCAAACATTTCTTTCCTCTCCCGGACAAAGTAATTCAAAGATCAGCATCATCCCCCACGTTTCAACATGAAAACTAAGGCACAGAGCAGGGGATGGGCCGTGCCAAGCAGGCTGGCCAACAATTTGATTAGCAGATCTTTCCAAATTACCTTAGCTGCACACTGGCTCGGCCCCACAGGAACTTTGAGAAGAAACAAAGCCCAGTTACAATTCTTCTGCCACTGCTTCCAAACTCCTCAGCAGAAAAGGAACACAAAGATCATTTTCCCAGGAGGATACTGATAGCAGGAAAGAAATAACACAGTAAACACAATTCTCTTGAGCTATCTGGCTCAATGTAGAAACCAAAGGGGTCAATTTGCAAAACAGCTGCACTCAGCTCCATAGAGGTCTAGGGGATTCATTTCTCACACATGCTGGACTGGATATTTATCTGATTTTTTCCTGCTCTTCAAGAGACTTTGAACACAGTTCCAGCTTTCCCAGTGTCTGTTTAGGAACTGTTCTCAAGTTGCAGGTGGTCCTTTGCTATAGTGAGTGGAACTTCCTCAGGGACACTGTCCGTGGGCTACCACAGCCGAGAGCACAGAGCACACTGTTGAGGGCTACACCAGGGCAACACAAACTATTGCAATGCCACATCTTTGACAGGCTCTCCGGGGAGCTTCACAGATGTTTTGGAAGCTATTTTGCAGCAACAGCTTCATTAGAAGAACTCAGCGGGAACACTGCACTCCCCTCTCCTTGCAACCACCCCCTGCCACATTATAACAATGATAAGTCTTAATTTTCTTTGTTGAATCTGTGACAGGAAGAGGTGAAGAGATGATCATATGGAAGCACTGCTAAGAATCCCATGTGTAGGTAGTTTTTTGCAGCACTCACTGTCACTCCCCAGAGCCACCAGCTTTAGAAAGTGAGAAGGGATCTCCCACATCACAAACAACCCCACACCATTTTTATTTGGGCACTGGAGATAATGGTAGCACAACCCTGCTCACGAGCAGAGGCTTTAATCCTTTCCACCATGCAGCAAGGAAGCACAGCAGCAATGAGAAAAAAAAAATCTCTATGCATGCAGGTATTTGGTTAAGCACAAAAAGGTCCTGGCATCACTCCAGCCCAAATTGCTCTTTCCTTTGATGCTGGATTCTATCTACCTCATGTAATGGCCCATTGGTTTGGCTGTCAGCAAGAACTGGACCTGAGGCACATACCTCTGGAGGTATTGACTAATCCAATTAAGTGGAAGCAACAGAAAGTTGAGAGCCCTCCTGTATTCCTGTCATGAGCGGGAAGGAGGCATAAACAAGGGAATTTTATTTACCAAAAGAAGTCAACTCAAGACTTTAATTTGGGAAACTTGCCACGGACAATCGTGGAAGTGATTTTACTAGTATAATTAATAACTTTCCTTCAGCTTATCTCCACATGTTTTCATGGTAGCTGGTATCACTGCTTTGATTTTACAGGAAATCAAAGACAGATGAAATATCCTCTCCAAATTTCTTCTTTCCAGGCCAGTAGCAGAGCCTAGAACAAAACATGGATATCAAGAAATACCTGTAAGTTTAGATCCTGCCAGGCTTACCTTCTAATCCACTTTCAAGTTTGTGTTCAGACAAGCTCTTCAGAAGCTGTTCAATAAACCCAAAGAATTTCTGGTTTACGGCCCTTATCCACACTTGTTCCGATGCAATTCCTTTTTGCAGACCAATTTGGTATCCATTTTTCCCCCCCCATCTTTCTTTCTGCAATTATTGCAAAGCCACCCACGTGGTGCCTGCTTCATGGTGAACTGGATTTTCTTAGATGGCCCCACTAAGCAGTGGCAAGAGCAGCCAAGCTCCAAATGTACTCTTGAGCTCAAGTTTGTAGAATTACAGAAAGGTTTGGATTGGAATGGACCTTAAATCTCATTCCACCCCCCTGCCATGGTCAGGGACAGCTTCTCTGGGTGATACCTGCTAAGAGCACTGATTGTTTGGCTCTGAAAAAAAACTTATAAAGAGAGAACAATACCAGTGTCTGCTTTATTTGGATGTAGTTTTTCACCTTTTTGTTGAATGCAAGTTGTCATTGATACACCTGAATTTTTGCCTGCCCATTCCTTATGGCAACTCTAGGTCCAGTTTCCCTCCTCCATGCACTGGAAAGGATTCCAGTCGCTGCAAAGGATCACAGGAACTGGTTGAAGACCAGAGCAAGACTCACTGCTTAGCAGGTACCCAAACAGTGTCCCAATACCAACTGCAAGGGTAGCTGACCTCTCCACTGCATCCTAATGGAAAACGCTGGGAGCACCAGGAAACACCAAAGCAGGCCTCGAACTGCCACATTTTTCTGAAGACTTCTTTGTAGGTCAACAAAAAACCAGTGTCCTAAAATCCCACACAGCCTCACTGCTCCCTTGGGGGCAACAGGGTTTCAATAAACAGCTACTTCACCTCAAACATAATCACAGCTACCTCTGTCACAGCCTACCCCAAGCCCTCCCATGTTGGAGTTCACTGTCACCAGCTTTTCAACGAGTTGAACTTCTTTTACCTCTCACAAAAGACACCCCAGCAGCTTTGGGGCCTGACAATTCATGCTCTCTCTATACAATAACTTACTAACTATCTCCCATGTGCTTGTAGGCTTGGGTAGATGCTCCGTGAAAAGACTTTTCAAACTTAAGTGAAGCTTCACCATAGGAAAAATAAAGCTTTATGTCAGTAGAAGCTTCATATCAGATCAATAAACAGTAACACAAGGCCTGAACAGGAAGTCCCTTTCAATAGGGACTTTTGATAGGTAACAAAAATTCGCATAAATCAATCAGCATTTTTATGCCCACACACTTCTGGTTCTGCCAGGGGAATCCACAGCCATCACTGCCACTATCAGGCTTGAACAACCTGCTCAAAAGTTGGGGAGATAATCAGCAACCACAAAAATCTGCTAACACACACAGGTAATCTGAGAACTAAACTGCCAGCTGCATCTGCAAATCAAATTTTACATTTTCCCCATGACCTACATTTTGACACAAACCCTAGAAATTTGTGGAGGATTCTTCCAGAGTGTTTCTGCAAAAATTCTGTAACTAATTACTCAATCATCCTTGGCCATAATCCTGACATTTCTATTCAGAGTTTATGCACACGTAGAAGAGCTGTACACAGGGCAAATTTAAATTTCACATTTTTCACTCTGGGACAAAAGATTCTCAGGAGTAATATCACAAGATTTTCATACCACCAGCCTTTCTCTCAATATTTACAGCAGAAAAACTGGGTGTAGGGTTGGGAATAGCAGATGAATTTTCTGTGGACTTGTCCTGCACTTACTCTTCCAAATACAGACACATTATTTGCCTCAGAACAATTAAAAGTATAAGCCTTAGTTTGAGCAAAAGATTTTCTATGCTTTCGTGTTGCTTTGACTCAGTTGGAATTTCTGGGGTCTAGGCAATCATCCCCTACTAGAAACTCTTCTAGCACAGAAGGAATATTTGACATTTCGAGGAGCAGCTACCACTGCATGGGGGCACAGGGTACCTGAATTTGTAGAAATGTTCAAATTTCCCTGAAAAATTATACTGGAACCCCCCAGCCATATGTCTGAGCTCACCTTTCACTCTCGAAATCCATTCTCTCCAGCAGTCCCAGCTCCCTGAGAATGACTTGGTTTATGGGTTTGGATTACCCTGTTTGACCAAAATAGTTACCTTTTCACTAAGCCTATTTTGGGGATATTGCTCATTAAAGAATTTGTTTAGAGAGATGGGAAAGAATCTCCCTTTCCTTTGTTTTTAAATGGATTCAGCACAACATAACCCCAGGCTCTTTTCTGCGGCTGAAACCAGCCAGCACAGGTAGCCAAGATGTGCTGGCAGGCAGCAGATCACCACTCAGTAAATACACATTACTCACCTCACAGCAGCTGAGCAACCCAGCTCTTCATTTCACCTTTCAAGCACTAATTAATGGCAACAGCGTGCAAATGTAATCTATGATCCCTCTATAAGCTGTCAAGTGTTTACAGAGGGGAAAAAGGAAAGTTTTAGCAGAGCTGGGCAAAGGCAGCTCCTGCTCCACACCCAAATTTCTGCTCTGCCTCACAAAAATCTGCTTTTATTTCATTTTTATCACCACCACGTGTTTACACCAGAAACGCCTTGGTGGGAAGTAAAGGACAGAGACAGTGATTTTAGCAATAGGAATGGGCTCTAAAACTTTCAGATTTCATAGATCCCTTCCTTTGGATGAGCCAGCTCAGTGCCTTTGTTTCTTCTCCCTGCACAGCCTGAAGGGGGAAAGTCATTGAAAATTCAAGAGAGGAGGAAAAAATAGTTCTGGCCTTGCCTTTCCCACAAACAGCTGCGCCAACACATCCGTGCCTGGTCCAATTCTCAGCAGACATGGATTTGCAGCAGACAAATCTCCTCTACGCTGGCACTTCGTTGGCAGCCTCATCAGGACTCGCGGCCCAAAGGCTGGAACAAGCCATCCCAATTAAACCACTGTCACCCCTGGAGAGAGTTCTTTCTTTGAAGGAAGAAAGCAGGCTCCAATTCCACTGGCAGCAAAGCTGGCATCTTTGCCACAAATAAACCGCCAGCCTTTTTCTCTGCAGGTGCCAGCTTTGCCCCCATATACTCAAAATTCAGCTTTTTTCCTCTTGTTCTGTCATCACAACTCACTGCCAGTAGCACTTTGTCTCATCCCATTTTATGGGTCACATGTGCAGCATTGTCTTGTTCAAATTATGAAGGCACAAACACCACCTGCCACTGGTTTGTGGGTTGTTAATCTGCCTTATCTGTGTTCAGGTAATCCAGGTGCCATTTTCTAAGCACCAAAGTCCCATGATTTCTATTTGTTTCACCCAGAACTCCATATTCTGAAATCTTGTGCTTATGAGAAGCCTGGGTTTGATTTAAAATAACAGTAGAATCAGCAAATTACAGAAATTACTTTTAGTAACACGAGTGACCCTGTGCTAAAACCAAAAATAATTTAGAGTCAAGAGGCAAAAGGAAGAAGAGGGGAGAAAAAAACAGCACCACCAGAAGAATATGTACTGCAGTCCAGACTACAAGGGCAAAAATAGAATTCAGATACAGGGTATCTCAGCCTAAGGTTAATTCCCAGTGAGGTTTCCAAACCCTGCTAAGGGTACATTTGTCTTACACTCCTATCAGCACAACTTCTCTCAAGGTTGGAATAGGATCACTGAAGGCCACAGGATCAGGCCCTGCAGGAGAAATAAATAGTATTTAACTGTTCAGAATTCCTTTTTTCCTCTGCCTGGATTTCCTGTGGCATTTATCTGGCATCAGTGCAATATACCCTGATTTCCAGAAATGTGCACTGGACACCCAATACACGCATTTCTTCAAGGATGTGGTGAAATCTTGCCTAGAGAATTTGGGGTCCAGCCCCTTTCCTGCAGGAGTGTCCCCTGTCCGTGGATCCTCTCACACTCCCTGTGTGCACTTCACTAAATGTGCCTGCAGCATTTTCAGACACCTTTACAGGAACCAGTCCTCCAGCTGAGCACGTTTCCAAGGAGGACCAAAGACACATTTACCCAAGCAAAAGAAATATTTGAAAATTCAGATGATTAAATGCAGCCTGCTGTTCATTTTACCTCTGTGGTCTCCACTAAGTACCATAAATCCTGCTTTCCCTTTGAGACAAATTGTCACATTATTGCCCTGCTCTACAGGCATACACACATTCCTTGCTATAAAGAGAAGGAGAGAAATCCATGCCAGATTAGGACATATGGAATCTCTGTTTATGGATAAATCATTTTTAAAACTTCTCTCTCTCTGTCTCTCTCCGCCTCCATGAGTCATGTGTGAATTGCTTAAAGTGTCCTGTCAACAATAGTTTGTTTGCATACGGAACTAATTAGCATTATTATGGCAGATTGGAGACGCAGGATTATAGCTGGGAGACATCATCAAATGAGTGATGCCGTTTTAGGAAGGTTGGGGAATGGAGGTTTGCAGACCTCTAGCCCAGAATTTCATAAATTGGCCACCTTCCAAGGATATCAAGATGAAACTCATTTTTAACATTTCTTCCATTGCTGATAATGTTGCTTCACAATTAAAAGCCTGAGTCCTAATTTGTATTATCTTTATGGCTTTTTGCAACATGCATTTCAGAGCAGAGCCTGATCAGCTTCTTTTCCTTGTAGTCCACTTTCTCAGTTCCATATCTTAGCACCACAAAATTGAGTTTAGATTTCCAGTACTACAGATCCATTAATAATTTTTAAAAGCTTTAAATGCCCTAAAACATTTATATTCTGTATTTGAAGATTATTTAAAGTCAGCAACTAAATTTTAAACTAAATTAAATTTATATAGCCTCTTTAGGTTACTGAGCACAGCACATACAGCTACTCTGGTACTTGCATAGACCTTTCATCATTAATAAGTGGAACAAGATAATTACATGCTCCAGTAGCTCTTAGGGGTCTAGAAGTTATCACCACATAACCTGCTTTATAATGCAGGAAGAAATCATCTGTGCTAGAGCTGGGGGTATAATTCAAAGTCATTTCCATAAATATATAAACACTGTGAAATGAATTCATGTGATGTGCAGGCATTTCATTTCAGAGCTGCTAGTGTGTTTGCCCATTAATTTGTCAGGAATGCTCACTTTGATTTGCTCCATTTACCTTAGGAGGATGTTCAACAGCAAAACAGTCAAAACTGCAAAATTAGCCTAAAGAAGGGCATCTTAGGTAAGTGTTGCTGAATTTGCTCTAAAAGGTCTGTGCACAGATGTCTTCCCATGTAGAATAGCCAAATGCAGAGAGAGCAAGGGCCAGAAGCTGCTTTGAGCTCTGGAGAGGATCTCTGACTCCTCATACTCTTGACTGATGGATCTGCCTCCTCCTTTGCTCCACAGAGAGGGATCCCCTCTTCCATACTTCTTTTTGTATTCTGTTTTGTTCTTTTTGATCACTCCCCAAGCAGACAGCCTGCTCCCAACTTACTGCCTCCCTTCTGGGGCTAGACCTCCACACCTGCTGTGACAAAGGACATTAGCACTCAGAAGGCTCTGGAAAAACTTTCACATTATTTGCAATTTCAGTTAACGAGTGCTTTCTGGCTGGTTCCAGGTTTCCCTGGGATTATTTCCAGCAATATTCAGACTGTAATGGACATTTTTTCCCTGCAGAGCTTCACAAAGCTCCATTCACAGCCAGAGTGGCTCTGTGAGAGGGCACGGCCTTCCCAACCTGGGATGGAGCCCTACGGCTCCCGCAGCTGCCTGGGGTCAGCAGGCAGCTGCCTTCTGGACCAGGAAGGAGCCCTTTGCTGGGAAACGCTTCACTTCTCCCCACAAGGGGTAAAACAGTGATTCCTCAAGCCTTCTGCACCCCTTTGGAAGGACAAAGCCCCCTGCAAGACACCGAGCTCTTCAGCTGCTGCAGACATTGGCACAGCTGTGACAGTCACAGCACAACAGGCTCACTTTGCTTTCTGTCACCCTAGAATCACCCGGGGCTTTCACACAGCCCCTGGCTCGGGGGGTTTGCAGCACGACCTGCCTGGTCCCCACACGCCCAGCCTGTGCAGGCAGGTCCACACAGCTGACTGGGGAGCATCACCCAACCCTGGCACAGGATCAGGGGCTGGAAAAGCAGGAAGTGTGGCCAAGCTTAGGAACAAGCAAGTGAAAACCTGCACAGCCTTGGGCATCTAGAAATGGTCTGAAGAGGTATTAGATAAGCACAGAGTATTTTTGCCACCTGAACAACTTCTCTGTTTCTGTTTGGTGCAGCTGTTTACGTTTTGGGGTGTCTTGTAGGTTTCTTTTGCAAGCATGTTCCTAATATTTCCCCTTGTCTTGATTTTTTCCAGTTTCTGACCATTTTTAATGGTTAACGAGAGCTGAGCAACTAAAAGATTTGGACCTGGAGAAGCTGCATTGCTCAGAAGCCAAAAGAGGAAGTTTTAGTCTTGCTAAGAACTGAATTTGATAGCAGTGAGGGACAGAGCCCATTCCAGCACCACGAGCATTTCAGTGGGCAGTACAGCACTACACTGCCTTTGCCTCAGTGAAACAGGACTGACACAAGCCCTGGGCTGGAGGAAAGAATACTGGAAAGAGCACTGCCAGTCCTTGCTCACCAGCTTTGGGATCTAGAGGGTGATGCTGCCATTGGGGGTGGGAATGGGAGGGAAGAAAATTGAGACAGATCCTGGGAACCTCGAGAAAGTGTTTCCTAAGTGAGGCTTGGCAAAGCCTGCCAGGTGAGATAAGCATTTCCACAGAAGCTGAGAGAAACAGATGCTCTTAAATGGTGCTTCCTTCCCAGCACCACCCCACAGATCCATTTGGAAGGGCAACCCCCTCAGCTGCTCCCTCCCAAAAGGAGATGCCAGCACTGCCCAGCAGCCAGATCTGCCCTGCAGGTATGAGGCAGATGTGCTGGGCTGGGCTTCCAGCAAGGACCACTACCGTTTGCCTTGCACACTCCCCAAGATGATGTAAAACTGCAGCTTCCACTTATTCACACCTTCCAAGAGATATCTTTGTTCCTTTGCTCTTGGCATTTTGATCTCCAAACACTTGCGTAAGCAGCGCTTTGATTGCGTTTGGATGAGAGCAGCAGGGATCCTCTCCTGTCACTACAGCACATGCACTTAGTACACAAGAGGCTCTCAGCGAGTCAGGTTTCACTCCTGACATTGGGGTTTTCTGTGTGAACCATTTATTTTGCTGAGTTGGCATTTATACACCCTCCCCCTTTCACCATTTGAAATCCGAGACAAATATAAGCCTGAAGTCCTAACTTTTCTTTTTTCTCCCAGAAAGCTAAGCTGGTGTTTACATGTGGCCACCCAAATTCCAGACCAAGCTGCTGAAACCCCGTTTTGCTGTTCATAAAGCGTGTAAGGTCTGGCTGGTGCTGGTTCCCACATTCCTGATCCAGGCAAGCCGGATTAAAGTTCCTCCCTCACAGCCTGCACCTCTCCTCCATGCATCTAAACTTACAGGGATGAATCGACACAAAGGAAAGCCTGGACAAGTGCAGACTAATTTTTCCACAAATTTAAGTGCAGGATAACCTCCCCTCCCTGGCTTTCTCCCCATCATCCAGCTGTGCCCGTAAACCAGAGTCTGACGAACCAATGCCGGAGTTGAAGGCAGCTATTAAATCTGCTCCCTGGAGCTTTAACACTTGGAGCAATTTGTAGTGGAATTATTCTCCTAGCTCAGCTTGCAAACCACCTCCACACAGGGTTCAGTGCTGGGGTCGAGAAACCCGCTCTCTGCCAATCCTTCCTCTCCAGAGGAGGGGCTCAGATGGGCACACATCCCCACACTGCCATTCCAGCTGGCAAGGGAGGCCAAGTTCAGCCTCTTCTCCTTCTTGAAACACGCTATTGTTAGTGTTAGCTAATCTGCGAGATATGCCAGCTGTCTGGCAAGTGATTCCAGGCAGCATTGTTTGTTTAGGATAGGACTGGGCTCTATGAATCCAAATTAGACATAGTTTTTGGGTTTTCTTTTAATAACTACCTCAGACAGGAATGTCTGAAGGTGTGTTGGGCTTGAAGAGGCGGGGAAACAGAAAAACAGGCCACAAGCCTAGAGATTGGTAAGGGTTTACATGTGTTTCTTTTTTTAGTTATTACCTTGCCTCCGCTTTAGATTCTTCGGGAAACCAGAGTGCATCTGTATACCAAATTCTCCTTATCATCACAGAGGCACCGATTTGTTTTTCAGCAATGGACTACAGAAACCAGATTGTTTGTTGCTTGAGTTCTCTTGTTTGTGTTTTTTTTTTCCTCCCTCTCCTCTGGAGGGCCCTCAAACACTTTACTGGTGAGCACTGGAAAAGTGAAAAGAGGAGTCCGTCAGTACTCCAGCTTCCCCTTCATTGTCACCACTGCTCCAGAAGAAATGCAGAGCCTCAGGTCTCAGTAGTGATCAGAGGATGAACTGGCTGGTTCCTCAGCAGAGCATCGAGCTGCTCTAGAGCCCTGGAGCCACCCCCATCACATTTCCACTGCTCTCAGGTGTTCATGTTCAGATACCTACACAAAGCATCCCAACAGCTCAACCCTGGCACATGGAAGCTCACAAAAAGCCCAGGTAGCTGAAGAGCTGTTGCTTTCTCTCTTGTCCCAGTACTGCCAAGGAAGGGGAATAAACTGGGACTTGGCTGAAATGAGCTGGAGCATTTGTTTCTCCATCCCCATGCAAAGTAGCCAACCTGGGAAACTTCTAGAAGCCAAAAAACATGCTCAGCTTCAATGTGAGGCTTCAGCTCAAGGACTAGAAAGTGGCTCTATTATAGCTATAGAAGATGCACATTATATTTAAGCCTCAAAATTACTCACCCTTAACAAAAAACAGCCATTCTCACAGACAGGGAAGGAGAGCTGACAGTCCCAGCCCAGGAGTCCTCCAAGCCTTCCTCCAGGGAGCACAGCCTAGAAGCCCCCTCCTCCAGGCAGACCAAACCTACTTTTTACCACAGCCCTTCTGGGCTCATCCCTCTGGCCAGCTCTGCCTCTCTGCTTGATTACAGATTAATTGGCGTTCTTTGGCCCTTCCCAGGCTGGCGCCAATGGGGCTGGGAGTCATCAGCACATCTCACCTGCCCACAGGTGGGCAGATCCAACCAGTCTCCATCAGGACCATGTGTCCCTTGCTGCATATCAGCAAAGTGCTTTAATCAATCCATGGGTGTCATTTCCCTCAATTCAACCTCAGCCTTTTTGCATTCGCATCGTTCCCAGGCTTGTGCCAAGGCAGTGAAAACACACCTACATTTGCTTCCTTCACAGTCCACAGCATCACTGTAGGTGCTTCTCTTAGCTTAAGGAAATCCCTTTACAAGAAAGCTGTGTGGAATTGTTACAAAGATTTTTGTTCACCAAAAGTAGCATCATAAAACACAAAGCACCAGCCAGTCTCTGAGCAGCCCAGTGCCTTGAAGAAGTGAAGCAGAAACTCACATAAACCTTGAGCAAGCACACACCAGGGAAAACTGCCCTGAAATTACCCTCTAGGATCTGCCTGTTGAGACAGGGTGAAGGTTCTGTGCAAAATGAACTTGCATTTATTTGGAAATAAATGACAAATGGCTCCATTTGTCTTTTATTCGCCCGTTAATGCTTGAACCTGGGGATTATTATCCCTGCAGTGCCTAAGGCTTGCAGATGAAGTGACCTCTTCATCTGGACAGGATTTCCTTCATTTGGGGAATACCTTTCATCAGCCCTTTCAGCCTTTTCACCTGTACCTTTGACCGAATACTTACTTTTCAAGTAATTTTGAAGAGTTTGCCGATTTAGTTCCATATCTGGGATTCAGCTACACAGCTCTGGGGCATGGAGAACTCCTGTGAATGGTGCTTGACAAACAAGATCCACAATATAATGATTAATTCCATAAGCATGAGCTGGGGCACAAGCTCCATAAAGAGACAGTCTGAGCTATCATTATTTTTGCCTTAGCCATTTCTAGCCACCTCGAGCCATTTATCTGGTGTCTCTGTTTACCCTTCTCCTTCTAAGAGGAAATAATTGGCAGGATGAACAAATAAAATAGCCCAACCCGATATGATACCTGATAAAATCACATGAAAATGTGATTTTAGCTTTTTAGCATTTTAGCATTATCAGTGATATTTGTTACAGATTTTTATGGAGTTTTCATTCTATTTTTATAAAATATAGATATTTTAACTCTCATCACACATCTGGAGGAAGAACAGGGAATGAAGATTCTCTAGGATGTAAATTATGTGAAATATCAAGATTTGGAGAAGAAAATCATGGTGAATAAAAATTGTGGGGTTCTGTCAACAAGAACATATTCAAAGAATACAAATTCATACTTTTCTTCCTGTTACCTCTGCAGCAAATGTGGTTATGTGTATTTTTCCATTTAATTTCCTCATGTTTCTCTCTTTTTGTTACCCACTCCAGCTGTTAACTTTCTCTCTCCCCTCTTACCTCTAGCTTATGTTTGTGATTAATTGTTTCTGTAGTAGACTATAAGAAAAAAGAAACGGAGACTGCTTTCACATATTTGACCCTCGATAGCAAAAATCACATATCATTGGAATAATTAATATGCTTAATCCTAAAAATTCTGTTCTCATGTTTAAATCAAAAAGTTAAGAAATTGTTCTATCCTATTCTTAACAACGTGTTCACAGCTTTATTTTCCAGTGAGGAGCAATAGATTTCCATGCTGGGCCTGGGGAAGGAGGGAAGGTTGTTCCTTGGATGGGACTATATTTGTTCCTGTTCTTTTCATTGTTCTGGTCATTAACTCCAAAATCCAGTCCTTGAATCTAAAAATTAGTTGTGTTTCCTGTAGGTTTTTTGCCATGTGCCTCTCGTCCCGAGCCGGAGGTCTTTGCAGTGATCTGGATTTGTGTAACACCCAGCAAGTGCCATGTCTCTGCTCAGCCCAGTAGGATAAACCTGATTTAGCCTACAATCAGCAGGAGGAAAAGCTTCAGGTACAGCAGAGAAAGGAGAGAGAGGCAAGAATAGGCTCAGGAAACATGCTGAGTCATCCAAAAAGTTGCAGATAATGATTTAGGCCTGGCTGAAATGAGATATTCATTTCTCAGTGTTGTTTTCAGTCTTTCCTACAGATTGCCTTAACCTTGGGCACAGACAGAATTTCTTCCCTTCACTGCAGTTTCTCTTCTGTCAGAGAAGGCAGCAAAATGCCACAAACGCTCTTTGTAAGAGTCATCTGAATAAATGGACAAGACACTTATAGTAGTTCTGCTCTAATATATGTGGCTGCCTAAGAGGTTTGCTCTACCCAGAAATACCCTCACACTGGCATTTTCTTTTCTTCTCCCAAAAGAAAGCACAAGATGTTGGATTACGTGACTTCCAACAACTCCAGGAAAGACACACCTATCAAAAAGGGGCTCATATTGCAATAAATATAAATATCAATCTTTATTTGTTTCAGGAAACGCATAGATTTTTTTTCTCCCAGTGTGAAGAACCACAAGCACCAAGATCTGTTTCATTTTCTTCCATTTTCAGTCCTCAGTTGTTGTTTTCCCTTTTTTTTTTTCTGTTGAGAAGGCAAAGTGCACGTAGACAGAAAACCTGGAGAAAGAAATGGAAAATATGGATTGAGAAAACTTTAAAAATTACACTTGAAATGAGTCACGTTTCCGAAGTTCAATTTTGATTTTTGCAGGGCTTCTTCACTGGAATATCAAAATATATGAGGACAGTAAGTTAATAATGTTTGGACTATAATAGAATATTGACCTATTTTACCTCTGAGAGAGGGGAGGAATAAATCTAGGAATAAATCTAACTCGCAGAATATCCTGTTGCAGTCAGCCCTTTTCCTGCAGCAAAGAGGTGGGAAACAGTGGCCATCATTATCATAATTATGATACATAGAAATGTTGATCGTAATTATAGTACACGCCAGTGAGAGCTGTGAAGTGCATTTTATTTCTCACAAAATATCCTGGAGGTGCAAATTAGACAAAAATAGGATTAATTAAGTCTTTTTTTGTCTGCACATTTCCATGCTGAATTTAGGCACTTTAAAATGTGTTAGAGAAAAATCATCAGCGATAGCAAGATACATTTGTGACATAAAAATATACTTTTTAATGAAGGAGTGCCTTTCATGCTTTACCTAGAGGATGTTCTAGGTGGTCCAGAAGAACTCTGGACCTGAGGTGTGCCATGCAAAGCTATGTTTGTGCTGTGAGAAACAAACATTGAACCAAGACAAACTGATTCTTAAATGTGCAGAAACATCTGTTAATTGCTTTCTGCTATGTAAGGGTGATGGATGTATTAGCAACTCCAGATCCAATAAAGGAGGAGAGATAAGCTCCTCTTGTTGATAACAGCCTGATTCGTGCACACAAAGGATACGGAGGAGCAACAGGTAAACTGAATTTCCAGGCATCAAACCATGGCAATCAGGGGGTGAGGGAAGACTTACGAAGGTGGGGAGATGCTACTGGTTCTTGCTGTGGTTGTACATGTATGTGTCATACCGGTGACCTACAGTGTTTTACATCAGTGCAGTGATGAAGGGTTTTCTTGTGAAAATGAGTAGAGAGGAGACCGGTACCACAGGATTCTTGAAACAAAGACACTTCCATGCTCTAGTAGTACTCTGAGAGAAGAGGAACCAAGTATCCAGGATTTTGTCATGAGCTGCTCAAAATGCTTGCCTGAGAAAAGCCGTTCTATTGAGCTGGGGCTGAGATGTGTGAGTGCCCAAGCTTCTCCCTCATTTGGCTCTCTAGAGACGACAGTAGTGTCTTGTAACATGAAGAGACACTAAGATCTAAATGTCTGACTCGCGATGCCCAGATGTGGCCCATTAGCACGTCTTTTGCAGCAAGTATCTCAGCTGCTTTGCCACTCTACTGTGAGCAAATAACCTTTTCATCCCTCTCTGAACCCATTTCCCAGATTTACTTGGCATTCCTTTTTCCTTTGTTGAAACTCTGAGTCCAAGCCTGGGGAAGTTCACACCACATCTTGTCTTGGACTTTCCATCCAGTATCACCACATTCGAGGTTTTCTTGTCCGCTGGGGTATTTGTGACGATTGAATGAACTTGCCCTCAGTCAACTTTGATTGCATGTCAGCAAAAAGACCCAGCAGGCCTTCATGAACCAGACTTCCTTCTTCTTCTCCTCCGCTTCTTTCTAAGTCCCTTCTGACAAAACCGAGGGCCCTTGGGCCATATTTCCTATTTATTTCACTGTCTGAAGCTAATTTGAACAGATGCACGGAGAATGACAGTTAAACAGCCTGAAAAATAGGTTTCCAACCCCTGAGGCAAAAGTTTAAACTATTCTCTTTTTTTAATTTTTTTTTGCCTCTATCAAAACAGCCTGAGAAAACCCTGCTGCTGAGCTAGTGGCTAGTTTGGAAATTGCTGCATTCTCTTGTTTTACTCTTTAGCCACGTTTAGAGTGAAGGCTTTGTGTTTCAGATACAACAAAAGAACTACAACAAGAAGTAATTGTACATCACTGTCGGGTATCACCAGTCAAAGAAGATGAAACCATTTGTGAAATGCACCTATTTTCCAGGGCTGATGTAGCTGTTTTATTTCTTCATTACTGCTCTCCATTAAGGCTCACTCATGCAGTTCAGGCAATTCACAAGCAATAGGAATTCTAATCCTGCTTCCTTCTTTAAGATCTCATGGTACTTTCTGAAGAGAACCCTCACAAATCAAATTCTTCCCCTCCATCCAATTCTTCTCTCTTGATTTCCCCTTTTTGTCTAAGAAACAGATCTGATTTGCCTCTGGGCTGGAGTTAACCAGAAGTGTTTAACCCCACAGGCAGTTGCATTACAGCAAGGGACTACTTTGTTCCTATGAAAATCACCTGAAGAAGAAATAAGAAAAGGTAAAATATCCTTGAACACAGATTATGCCATTAAAAGTGAACTATAACTTCATCAGAACCTGAAAAAAAAAAAAAAAGAGAAATTTAAAACACCCTTTCCTTTATACTAAAATAACACTGGCTCATGCTGTCCACTCTTGCAGCCTTCTAACAATTTAGTCAAGTGCTTATGTGATCACCCAGGAATCTCTGATTTTTCACCCTCTGTTTTATAGTGTTTTCAGGTCTCCAAGTACAAACGTCTACTTGGATACTGAATGTCACACAAATGCCTTTAACAACCCTGAATACAGCTAAACAGCATTTTACTACCAGGGTGTTGAAATGCGTTTATACAAAATATGTATACAGAATTTTAAAGAATATAAATGTGCACCAAAAATGAATATAAAAATAATTGCAAGATACCAGGAAAAGCTAGACAGGTCTAAAATCAAACATTTGCAATGATCATTTACCCAGTTCTACTCCTAACCACCAGCAAGTGGGTAGAGAGACTCCATCAACCTCTTTGTTTTCTTTTGATCGCTTTGCTTGGCTTTTATTCTAATTAAAGACATCCATAAAACTTTGGGGGGTTATTGGTCTTCAGACTATAACTAGGGATCAGGTCTAATGTTGTTATTTATCTGTGGGGATAAGAAGATAGAGCTGTTAAAGAAAAACAGCCATTCAGGAAAGGCACTGATAAACAAACACACTCATGTTACATATGTGTGGTATCCACACACACGCACACTCACACGTACGTAAGTGCGAATGAGAACATCTGAATATTAAAATAAATATTTCTCCTTTAGCCTTCCTGCATGCTGCTGCAGAGCTGAGCCAAAAGCAGTGCAGAAGCAAGGGGCAGTAGGTAACTCACTCTTCTGCTTCTGCCAAGGCTGTGGTTTCTCCCTGTGCCCACTGCGGGCAGTGCCCAAAGGAGCTGCGTGTGACACCCTCCACGTTACAGTGGCATCTCTGAACTACCAAACCAAACTCCACAAGGCATGGCATAGATCAGGAGTCAGTGTCTGCTGAGGTATCTTGGTACCACTTCAATTATTCCTGTTTCTGGCCCTTTCCAGACACTCAGAGCTCATATGACTCCTGTAACCTCTTTGGAAGTTAAAAGGACACAGCTTGCTATTCTCAAAGTCAAACTTCTCCCAGGGATGCTGACATCCCACTCCTGTAACCATCACCAGTGGAGCTGATGCAGAGCAGCTCAGTTTGGCTTCCATCTCTCTCCAGATGTGAGCCTCTTGGGCCCCTGTAGTGGCCTGATAGAGGAGGGGTAGCAATGTAAATCTATCAATAATACCCGTGATCCTTAGTTACTTTCCGTGTGCCTGGTCTGAGCATTCCTGGATTCCCAGCACCAGGAATGCAATCATCAGTGCTGCAGAGGCTCAGGGTGAGCCCTCCTCTGGAGACCAGGCACTGCATCTCTGTGCTGAACCAGCATCTGTCAGCTCAATAGATTTGATTAGACCTGACAGGAGACCCTATAATATTCCTTCCAGTGAACACTAGAGACCAGCCCATACAGCCTTCACTCACTTTGCTCCATTTCTTACTCTCATCATTCCTTGCACTCTTCTGCTCTCCACACATCTTGTAGCTGCACTCCCACTGCAAGTCAGGAATATACATGTTCAGTAAAGACCTGTTTGTTAGTTAGGTATTGTTTGTGACAGGATAGTTTAGGATAGTTTAGTTCCTTCCTCGTGCCTGAGCTTGTGCTCCTATAGCTAAATATCTGACAGCATCACAGGAGAAACACCGAGGCCACCAAGCTTCATGTCACCTCAGAAGGAAGCTGCGCTTGAGCCAGATGGCTGGAGCTGGTGGAGTGAAATCCAGGGCCTTGGAACAAATCCTGAAACATTATTTTATCTGAACACAGCACACCCTGTGACGGGTAAGTGCCTTTCAATCTAAAGCAGAGCAGCAAATTTGAACACGCCACCTCTCTGATAGGAAATCGATGCCTACTTTTAGTACTCAGCTTCCAGATCAGATTTTCCCTTTCCCTTTTTCACTGCCAAGTCCCTGTCCTTCCAGTGGCTGCCTTCTGCTTTCCCAGGAGAGTTTAAGAAAGGGCTGATGTGGAGGAAAATGGTCATTGTTGTTTATGTCACAGTGAGGAGATGCAGGTCAATGACAGATTGGTGACAGCCCTCAGGTGCCTGCACTGTCAACCTGTGAAGGGGATGCTGCTTATGGCACTCACTGGTCAGCTTTGCAACCTGAAACAACAGCGTAAACAGTTGCAATACTGTTTTCGAAACCTTTGTGCTCAGAGCCAGCGAAAAGAAAGCAGGGACTCAAACATTAAATGTCTGCAAGGCTCATGGCAGCAAAGTCTGTGCCAAAGAAATCTGGCATGTCTGAACTCCTCATCCTGAGAAGGCTGGTTTTTTCCCCTTTCTCCCCCACTCTTTCTTTTCTTCTTGGTTTCCCACCACATCCTGAGGTTTGAGTCACTGTGGGTTGTACTTCTATCAACAATGAAACACAGAGACACCTTTCACAGCTGCTGAGCTCACTTCTTGCTCGGAATTTGGCTTTCTAAAGGTGAGTTGTTTGCTTTTGGAGAGTTCACACACGTGTACACAGCCTCAGACTTGCACACAAAGAATGCTCCGTTTGCGCTCACTGTAGGAAAACAACAGCCCTACGCAGCTGGGCCTGTCACTGGGGGTGGTGGCTGCTGCCCTGTTACCCTGGGGCAGTGAGGGGATGCCAGATAAGCACTGCCAGCCTAATTAGAGCCCTGCAAAATAACAAAATAAATAATAATTAAAAAAAAAATAATGGATGAAGAGCCTTTCCAAGATGATACACTGAGAAGTGACAACAGCACCAAGATTAATGTTACGTGGGATTCTCACACGGAAAAATCATTTTGGAACTGCATTTGCAGCCTCTCATTTTATCCTGCTGCATTCCTCAGTCCCAGGGGAATGTTATTACCTGGGTTGGACCAGTGAGTGGGCTGAGTTGCTCTTCCAGAAGCGCATCCTGCTGCTACCTGGCACAGCATCCCATCCCCACGTGTGCTGATACCTTTCAAAACTGGCACATCTCTGTGGAGTTAGAAAACTTGATTAACTTTCCTTCTCAATATCCCTTCTTTCCCCTCATCCCAACCCCAGCACTCTGTTTTACGTTCTAGCTCTGACTCTGCACTTTCTGATTCTCTCTCCTACCAAAAATTATGAACTCCAGTGAGAAGGGCTCAGTGGGTTGTATTTTCTGCCTGTCAAATGACAGGAAGCATCAGCAGCCAGTGAGAAGACCATTTCTCATGACACCACGAGGTGAGTGAGCTGGGCCCAGGTGGCTTGGAGAACTTTGGAGAGTACCCACGTTAGTATCTAAGTGTTAGGATGTTTATCTGAGCTTCTGATCCTGTATCTCTTTCAGATTCCCTGTGAACTTTGTCTGCCATGGTTTCTCAGATGCTTTCCATGAGGAGGGTTATTTATACTTCCTGATCAGCCCAGGGTGTGCACAGTGCTTCAAACTGCTCTGGTTGCATAAAGGTGCTTCCTGCTGGTGTTGCTTCTTTTACTTTGCTCTGACTTGTGGGGTTTTAGCTTGCACATATCCTGACAAGTGGGGATCTGTGTATGTTGGTAAACCCCTTTGCTAATCTCTTTGACATGAGCTAAAACTCTTCCAAGGAAAGAAAACTTTCTCCTTCATTGTGTTTCAGTCATCTAAAACTGGGAAGAAGAATTATGTTGTGTGGTTCAGTTCACTCATCATGTGAACTGAATAGGAAACAACTGATTCAAAGAGTACACACCGTCCAAGACTGTAAATGAATATTGGGAGAAAAGACTTGAAAGAGTGTAGGTTCACTTCCCAAATAATTTATGAAACAAAAAAGGAGTGTTGGTCCTGCTTGGAAAAGCAGTGGGTCCTTGTTGGATTAAACATTTACCCTTAACAATAAACACATGCTTAAATCCACGTAAGACAAGTGAGACTAAAGAGTGCTGAGCTGGGCCTCCATTGCAGAACATTTTCAGCTGTTTTCAACCCTGGAATTTTTCCCCCACATCCTGCAGACGCTGCCGGAAATCCCCAAGACAGCCGAGGGTATTTGGGTATTCACTTCTGCATGTCAGAATTTCCCCGTAGGCTTTCAACCAGCTCTGCTTTGTGTTTGTCTGAATGACAACGTTAGCTACTGACTTCTGTAGGAGATGGTATAGTTCCAAAAATCAAAGGTTCAGTTTTGCTGTAGTGGTTAAATGGAAATAAAAAACAGGCAAACTACCAATTTCCTGCCTGAAATGAAAGTAGCTACCAAGATGCAGTAAAAAAAGTCAAAGATTCAAACTGCGTTATTGAGCAGAGTTTCTCAGGACATACCTGAAAGTGACTCTTCACTTTATGTTTCTCATCCATTTCCGGGTAGAAGAGTCTTTCTTTTCTGCGATGTGTTGGCAGCAAATAACATTTCATGAGACAGATACAGTCTGCGATGACCTGTCTGCAGTTCTTATTAACAATTTTCCTGCTCATCTATGTCTGTGTCATCTGAAACAAAGAGTCTACATGTCAGATGTTCATTATATTGATGATGTCCCAATGACGACCAATTTATTTTCCTGCCTGCACCTCAAAGAATTGTATTAGTAATGATGTCTATCTGCTCTAGAGATGCTTTGTTAAAACTGATGGTCTGCCATAAGGATACTTAATTATATCTTCTTAAAGGAACACAATTAAGTTTGCAGGTAAAAGATGGCTCTAGAGTTAAAATGTATTTTCAAATTAGTTTTCCTGGTGGATAGGATGTTTAATTTTCATTTTGGTAGTCAAACTAGAGAATTGATCAGAGCGATCTGGTAAGATGAATGCTCTCGAAAGCAGAGCTGACACTCATCAGAATTATCTTTTAACCTTCAGCCAATGTGATATTTGGTGGTAAACCCAGGGAGACAACAGACGCACATGGCAGTGCACGGAGTCATGAGACCCACCGTGGTAGGGACAGGGCAGGCATCCCCCAGGGCTGTCAACCACTGTACAGGGCTCTGCTGAAACTGCAGCTCTTCATTTGCATTTCTGTCAAGGCTTCCTGGGACAACAGCAAGGACCCTTCATTCCCAGCCGGGATCTCCAGTACTACTCCTCCTGTAACAAGAAGCTCATCCTGCACACGAGTGTGTGTTTGGCACTGGAACTATAAATATTCCCTGCTTGAACAAGCCTCTGTGGGACACTTGGCCATCCCATAATGGGGTACAGGGCTTGGGGCACCACCCACACTTGGATCCTTTGCCCAGAAAAGGTCGGTGTGAGTATAGGTTGGCCAAGAACAAACTGATTCACCTAAACCAGCAGAAAATCTCCTGTTCTCCTGAACCTTCAGAGAAACAGGGGGCCTTCATCTGCGGTTTCCAAACTGTCCTGACACTGGTAGAAGCAGAACTTTCTGTAATAGCTTCATGTGAATCCTTTTTTGGGATAATTTATCCTTTTAGTTCAGTATGCTCCAAAGTTTTCCACATCATCCCTGACATATTGAGTTTCCACATTAGCTATAACATATTCATTATTTTTAGCTGAGCAATTCCATTCTGAAAGCAAATCACTTTTTTTTTTTTCATAGCATTTTGGAAACAGCCCCAAAGAGATGCCTGAAAGGAATGTCATGAAAATACATGTAGCAATACTTTCCTGCAATACAAAACAGAACTCATTTAACATGCAGATCTCTGCAAATGTTGGAAACCACCTGCCTCCCAAAGCACACAGTTCCGTAGTCCAAACCAGAAAAATAAATAAATAAAAGTATCTACATGCACACGCACAAATCTATGGATCCTTATCCAAGTCTATTTTAGTACAGCAGAAACCAGAAACTGTGGATGTAAAAAAGGACTTAAAGAAGAAAGTCCTTTGTGCACTACTAATTCAAAAATAGTCTATCATAATTATTTCCAGAATATGTCAACATATAATTTAAAACAAATGTTTTGGATGAAAAAGTAGCTTTTCAAATTACTGGTGGCAAGTAATATTTATAATAATATTGATTTTATTTGTGGTCTTTTCTCTCCTGCTTTCTGGTAAGCCACTCATTACTGAAACATATTTACCTTACAGTTTGGACAAGAAATTGCCAATCTGTTGTCTGTCTGCAAATTGTACAGTATGATATTTTGTTAGTTGATTTTAATAATGATGATGTTACCAGCTGGCTCAATCATGGGCTAATATTTCTGTTTATTAACTGGGAAGACAGAAAAACTTAAAACGAAAAATAATTAATACTAAATCACAGAATGGTTTGTGTTGGAAGGGACCTTAAAGATCGTCTTGTTCAATGGGCAGGGACACCTTCCACTATCCCGTGTTACTCCAAGCCCCATCCAACCTGGCCTTGAACACTTCCAGGGATGGGGCAGCCACAGCTGCTCTGGGCAACCTCACCACCTCACAGGAAAGAACTTCTCCTGCATATCTAATCTAAATTTCCCCTCTTTCAGTTTGAACCCATTACTCCTTTTCCTATCACTACAGTTCCTGACGGAGAGTCCCTCTCCAATAATTAATGATAATAAATGCATTTCCAGGTGCAAACATCTGGTTGAAATCAGTGAACTTAATTAATTTTTCTTTTAATGCGTTGCAACTCATTAAAAGAAAATGCTGTAGAGAGTTGGCAAGTATTAATCACAATGTGACCAAAGTCTTCATGCTGATTAAACTTTCCACGTTATTCATGAGTCAATTTTTGAATCAGGCTTTAAGTACTGTACCTGCTCCAGCTGACAGAACAAACTAAAACAAAACAAAACAAATCAAAAAAGAGACTGTTCTGAAAAAAAGCCAGATGAGACATTTGATCTGGGATGTGTTCAGGAACACCGGGAATATTCTTTGCTCTCCTGGTTCCTGTGGTGGGAGATCCCTCTCCCTCACAGATGCTGCTGATGCTGCCTAAGCCACTCTCTTCCCAGGTCAAAAGTTTCCCCACTAAGCCAATCCAGAGCACCAGATCCAATAGATCTTATCCACTGAGGAAACACCATACTCCAGCACTATGGATTTTCCATGCAAGTACAAGAGATTAAATCAAACTTCCAGATACAACAAAAAAAAAAAAAACAAAAAACCCCTCCTGTTCTTTAGCAAAGCTTGGATCGAGGTTTAGGTCCAAGCTTCATGGCTCAGGATCATTGCCAATTCTGTCATGTCTTTCCATTCCTCTTTCTGGACACGATCAATAGCGGCCGTGCCAGTAGAAATGAGCGTTGGACGCTGTTTTTAGAACCCTGGTGATTTGTGCGAAAGCAAAAAAGGAACAATACTCCAACTGAAGCCTCACTTCATGAAATTTCCATCTCCATCCTGCAGGCCTGGGGTTTGGATGAGGTTCAGTTTTGAGGTGCTTAGCACTCAACTCACCAGCTAATGAGCACCGCGCCGGCCAAGACCTGGCTCTGCTCCGTTTCAACACGGCCTCAACTCGTCACCGAAATCAATGGATGGACTTGAGATTTCACCATAGTAACATACAAGAAAAATTTAGGGGCCCTGAGAATTTGCTGCTTTTGCTAGATTTTGAATGCTTTAGTCTAATTCTTTGCCACAATGCATGACCCTGGACTAAACCTCTTGAGATCAATGCATGGACCAGCTTTGGCGAGCTCTGCATTCAGCTTATTCTGAGAAAAACATCAACCCTTCATATTACAAGAGGAATGAAATTGTGTGGGTAGGTGTACCTGTGAGAAAAACATTAAAATTATTCTTGTTTTCTTACACATTTCAAACACAAACCACAGAATTCGTGTACGCTTTATAAACAAGTCCTCTATGAGACTTCCACATAAATATTGCATTCAGTCAGATTCCTGACACATTATTAATAGGTTTTCTGTTTTCACCCAACAGATTTGATAGAAAACATTGTCTGCTCTGTGAGGAATACACAAGAACTAGTTGGCATCCATGCAATATATGCTGCTTGATGTAAATTGCTTCAGAGCTAGACTTACAAAATATTTATTCAAGGCCTTGCAGCAATCTGTTTGGATACATGGCAGCTAGGGAACGTGTCACCTACAATGCTGCTGGGCAGAGTCTCCATTTAAATCATTTTAATGGTAATAAAAGCCATGCTGCACAGAACCCTGTGCAGAGACTGCAAGCCAAGCCATGTTTAAGAAAAGCTGATCTTTTATTTATCTTTATGGGGGGTTGATAAACTGAGGCTTTTGCTGGATACCCTCAGCAGAAGCACATGGGGCCTTCTGGTGACATCCCTTGGAGTGAAGCTGAGTGTGATACCCACCAATCACCTCTCCATGGTGGTGGCTCCTCCTGCGTTCAACCCTTTACCACACTTTGTCTACAAATTCATTTTAAAGGTCTTTCAGAATATTTTTTTTTAAGTACCATTGTATGAAACTAAATTTTCTGCTTATCTTGAGATATGCAAATCAAAAACTTTTGTGGGGCACGAGGACTAAAAAGTCACCCTGATATTTACCAACCAGCAATAGGCTTTGCCATCTGAACATCCTAAAAGGAATGTCACATCTGAATGACAACCCACAGGTAAGCTTTCCATCCACCAGCAGCAGTAACATCTGGGGCATCCTATTAATTTGTTTTCTCAGAGGCAATCTCACGAGGATCTGATCAAACAGCCCAGTGGAATCCGCACATCAGGAAGAGATCCTGACTCCAGGCACTCACAGACGGGTGCTGCCCAGGGCACAGCCAGGTGACACAGAGCTGTGCTGACAGGAGCACGATGTCCCTCAGGCTGTGCTGAGTGGTGTAATGGGTGTGTGGCTGGTGTTGTGCCACACTGGTTGCCAGTCACAACCAGAGCAAGCTGCTGGTGAAGTGCAAAGAGAAAAAGCACTGATCCATCACAAACCCTGGCTATACCGTGAGAGAGACCACAGGGGGTTTGCTTTGTTTCTCAGCTTGACTCAGCATGGAGCAGGTGCAGAGCTGGCAGCCAGGAGCAGCAAAGCCTAGAAAATGTTGAGCTGAGCAAGGAGGAAATGATGGTGACCCACCATATAATTGCTCTGTGGATAATCTTTCCTCCCCAAAGGCCCTGCAGGGCTGTCTGCAGGCGAGCTCTCGCTTCAGTCGCTCACACACCGAGTTCACAGGATTGGAGAGGCTCTTGAAAATCAGAGCAGCCTCCAAGTTTTAGGTAGCAGTATTACCTCTCATGGACCTACCCCGCTCTGTGCAGCTGTCAGATGCGTTGTTGTACAGGGCTAGAGCCACATCTATCTCCTCATCTGTTTTTTGTTCAGATCTCCAGATTTTTCTATTCCCTGATGCCTTTAACTCATTGTCTCCTGTTAAATTGATTGACAGGCTTGGCAACCATGCCCTCTTAAAAAAAAAGAGGGAAAAAAAAGAACATACAGTGTCTTGCCAGACAGAGTTTAGAGACGGTTCTGCAAACATCTGGAATGTAGCAAACCATGAAACACTGATGTCCTCTTAAAGCTCCCCTTTAACCAGCCAGAGGCTGCATAAAGACAGTGCTGTAAAGGTCCAGCAAAGCTGGGCCATAGGTAATGTACCAATGTTGAAGGAAGAACATTTTAAAAAGGCTGGATCACTCTACTCCTTAAGCTCCCTTGTACTCTCCCTGTAAATCTGGCCACACTCACCATGACTGATCTAAAATATTCCATTTTAAATTAGTTCCAGGCTCGCAAATGTGATTGCTACATCTCCACGACACAGCAGTGCCAAATCAAAGTCTGAGGCTGATGAACAAGTACTGCACAGTTTAAAGACCTGTTGAAGGAGAAAACAGGGCTACTCTGCTATTGGAAATGCCTTTTGGAAAGTTTGGAACAGCCAGGTCTCCACCTCAATCTCACATTCCCACTAAAAATGAGAAACTGGGAGATACTCTTTAACTTCTCCCAGATTGAAAAAAACAGCTCTCAGAAAAAAATGAAAATTTATAAACGTTGTGCTGCTCTGAAGACGTCTCTGCGCAGAGTTACCACCAGGAATTTTATCTGGAGGCTGGGGAATACCTTGACTCACTGACCTCATGTTTTAAAGCTGTCATGTCTGTTACTGTCTCCTGGGGCATCCCACAACACAGGGGTGGAACAAACATCCCATGTACTCCCAGGTGACACGACAAACTTCCTTTGCTCTGGATCTCTGCTTCCAGCATCCTCTTTTGGTAGTGTCTAACTCGATGTTGTTGATTCTCTGTCCTCTGTCAGAGACATAAGAGGTTAATAAGGATGAGACCTAAATGCTGATGGGAGCCCTGTTGTCCCAATAGCCGAGTGCAACCTTTTCTCCATAAATACAAGTCCCTCTGCTGTGGAGCTCTGCTGAGCAGCTACTTGAAATGCAAGACACTTCAGGGGGAAGTTAAAGAATTCCTTGTGAAATTATCTTATAAGGAAGACAATAACATGGGAAGGAATGCATCACTAATAATGAAGCATATGAGTGTGGCTGATAGACAGAGAGACAGATAGGCTGAGAGGTAGTCCCGAGCATTACTCTGTGGAATTTTATGCCAACTGAAACTAACATTTCTGTGGTTCACAGAAATCATTGCTGTCCCTAATTAGATGTCATGACTAAGCCATCCTAAGTCTGTGCATATGGCGTTTTCTTCTATTTTATTTTTGTAAATGTTCTGTGTTACTTTTTTACTCTCTTGAGAGCAAGGCTGAAACTCTCACAAGGACTAGGAGGTGAAATCTAAACCATTACAAACTGTGGCTTACATAAATCTAACCATATGCACTTTTGGAATGTCTCTTATATTTTAAACTGGAGGTCTGTGTGTAAATGTTCTGGCTTTCAAGTCTCAAACCCAGGAAAATCGATGTCTCTGGGCTCTAATAAGATCTCTTGTGCAAGGATAGTAGCACCTGGCTTCCCACTGCAGGATAAAAAGAGGGATTTTCCCCCTTTTGTGCCTTCATGAGACCCTATCTGGAGTACTGCATCCAGCTCTGGGCCCCCAACATAAAAAGGACATGGACCCCTAAGAGTAAGTCCGGAGGAGGCCACACAGATGATCCAAGGGCTGGAACACCTCTGCTCTGGAGACAAGCTGGGAGAGCTGGAGCTGTTCAGCCTGGAGAAGAGAAGGCTCTGGGTAGACCTTAGAAGACCTTTTGATACCTAAAAGGGCTCCAAGAGAGCTGGAGAGGGATTGTGGACAAGAGTATGGAGTGACAGGACAAGGTGGAATGGCTTTAAATTGAAAATGGTGAGGTTTACACTGGGTATTAGTAAGAGATTCTTCCCTGTGAGGGTGGTGAGGCCCTGGCACAGGTTGCCCAGAGAAGCTGTGAATGCCACATTCCTGGAAGTGTTGAAGGCCTGGTTGGATGGGGCTTGGAGGAACCTGGTCTAGTAAGTGGCATCCCTGTCCATGGCAGGGGTGTTGGTCCCTTCCAAACTAAACCACTCTACAACATCTGATTACACAATCACTTCGTTTGCAACTTCTTACAGCTCCCATGGCTGGGGGCTGCTGACAAAGAGGTGCTGAGGAGATGAGACTGGAGGGCGAGTTCCTGAGGTTAAGAACTGTCTAGAAGCAAAATGCCTTTGCTTCCCAAAGGCTTGAGTCTCTGGCTGGCTGGAACACAAGCCTGTCTGTTTCTGCCTTGCCTTGTCAGGATTAGCAGTACCTACCTGGGATCTGCAGTGTTGACCATGGCTGTCAATTAAAACTAAACACATTTCAGCGTGGCTGCCAGCCAAAAACACAGAACCTGCCAAATAGTAAACACTGAAGATCTGCCTAGTTTCAAAACAATTGTGCCACCGCTGCGAGAAGAGAGTGCATATAATTCCTCTGTAATCCAGGGGCTGCCAGTGCCAATTCCCAAATGATAGATGAGGTCTTCAAAAGGAGCCCTCCAGAGATGACTGACTGCTGTCTTTCTTCAATGTGAGATTTTTTTATTTGTTATAACCTTTCTTAAAATATTCCTCATTCATAGCAGCGCTTTTGCTCAGTAAGCAATGAGGACACTAAAATGCATCAGACACAAATAAAACCACAGCACTTGATCAAAAGATCACAACAAGTGGATTTAGATTTTTAGAATGGGTATCTATTTGTAATATTCCATTAAAGAATCCATTGAGTTTGTGTAATTAAATAATAAGGGAAATTATTTTCGTAAAACTAAACCCATAATGAGGGTGAAACTTTCTTGTAATCTCTCTTCTGAAGGGCACAGGACAATCATCATATGGTAGTTCAAACTAACAAAAAGGTGTATCAACTGTAAAAAAAGTCATCTGCAACTTCTAAATTAAAAAAGGATTCTCACCAAAAGAAATATATCTAAATTAACAGTGATGACTGAAAAAGATCTCAGAAGATGGAAACAGATTGAGCTGTGCCTGGAAGCTTTGGGACATCTGGACGTCTCAAAAAAAGTGTCTCAAAGCTTCTCGTCCTTCCAAAGCAGGGAAGAAATGGGGCTGCTCTCATCCCACCTCCATGGGCCTCCAATCCAAAGCTTGGCTCTAATCCTTTGGAACCTGAAAGCAAACAGTTTCTATTTCCTGAACTATTCAAGAGCAATAGGAAATACATAAAAAGATGATGAGGAATGGTGACAACTCTACATGCTGCCCATAAGGTGGTGTGTAAGGCAGCCTGCACAAACTGTTGTGGAGACAATACTGTGGAGATGAGGAGAGACTTATTTCCTGGCATCTCAAGGGCCAGACCTTGGAATGCTGTAGAGATTTTTTTTTTTAGGTTTGTAAATCATCCTTAAAACCTACAACAGATGAGATATGTTTTTAATTTTATATTTAAAGTGGAAACCAAAGATGCCAGAGCACATTCTACTCTGTTTAACTGAACTTGGTAAAGCCTATGACAGCCACATTTTCTTTTGCCAGAGAAACCCACTTGCCTTTTCAATTAGGCTTAGATTCACTCCAGAAATAAGATGTTGCTGAGTTTAAATAGGGCTCACATGTTCCAGCTTTCACCATTATTGCCTCAAACCTCAACCGTGAAGATCTGACAACACGATGGGACAGGTAGATCAAGGGAAAGAAATACAGAGACACTAATAACCAAATACTCTACTTCAATCCCTGCCTTTCATTCTGAAAGCCCCTAAAGCACACTACAAATTGGGTTCTTTATCTCCCAAAACAATTTAATTCACCCATGAAATAAAATCATCTCAGTAGGTGGGGTATGAAGGAGGGCAGAGAAAGAGGCAGATGTTTAACATCAGCCCAACAAAATAATTTACAATTAAGAAAAAAAACCAAGCGACACAAAAGGAAAACTAGCAAACCCAAAGACTTATTTATGCAAACACCAGATACCACGTCTCTTACCTCTTTACTTTGAGGTTTCCATAACGGTCATGGAGCCGATACTCAAAATTTACAAAGTTCTCAAAATGTTTTGGCAGCCCACAGGGAGTTAAATATTACATATGACTGAATGCCCTTCTGCCTGTCCAGGAGAGGTAAGAACTCACTTGCTGCTACAGCTTTTCTCCAGAGAAGTACTGCAATGTGAGCCTTCAATCCAGACTTCATCAAAGTATAGCAAGATGCCTTGGTCACCCTGTATTCTCTAATTTTCTGAGTGTAAATAGCTTCACTGAGGGGGCAATAGTAGCAGAATCACCGGTGTATGGTATTTTTGCAACTGTACATACATGTATAGAAAGAATCACTTTATTATGAGGGTGCTCATCATCTCTCCTTCCATCTGAGTATGATGGGCAGTGGTGGCATGGAATTTTTGGCAACAAACAGAAAAACAGGTTTGCTGTCTCTGGACTTGCCCACCTTCTCTCAGCAGCAGCCTCAAACACTGTTTTGTTTTGACACGTGTTTCCAATAAAAACACAAGGTTCATATTGACAAGAGGAATGCTGGAGCAGACCACTAGCATTTCAGAGCAGCCACAAATCCTTCTTTCTCTGAGCCCCCAAGGGTCAATTCCACGCAGCAAGAATCCCACTCTCTAATTATTCACGTTCCTCCACTGCCAGCCTCATTATCTGGTGAACTACTGTCAGCTGAAGCTGATTTTTTCAATTATTTAAAGACACATTGTCAACTCAGCTATGCTCTATTTACATACATAAAATCAATAATCCCTTTCTCATTACCTCTGCTATGTCTGCTCTAAACACTACTGAAGTTTGCAGAGGGGCAGTAGAGGTTTTCTTCTTTACAGTAAATCCCCCAGAGAGAAATTCTGGTGACCCATGTAAGGGCTGGGCTACTAAGACGTGTGAATGAAAACAAAATGTTGCTACTGGGATATGTTGCTGGAATGTCCTTAGTTTCATGCCTTAGCTAGAAGGTCCAAGGATTTTTTTTCTCAGAGTTGCCATCTAAGAGTTTGTGATCTAGGGGACATTTTGCTCCTGACTTAGAAAAGGGCTCTTCTTGTAGCCGAGCAAAGGACAGAAAGTTGTCAACGTGAGGGAAGTTGTTCCCATGAAGCATGGTTCCTGGCTCTCTGTCATCAAGTCGAGTGATCAGGGTATTAAAGAATCAAAGGCCAAGTCTGTGCTTCTCCCCCACTTCGTCTTGCACATGAGAGAGGAGCAGGAAAAGCTCTGAGGGTCCCTCGCACTTCATCCCTTTGGAGCAGGGATGTACAAGGCCCACAGGTCTGGGAAGGCATCAAGCCCTTTTGTACCCTCAGGCTGGGTAAAGGGCAATCCCAGCTTCCTCCAGCTATGCACCTCTTCAGGTACACAAAAATTCCCCTCACAACCCTCCAGCAAGAATTACAGTGCCATGACCTGGATTTTCCTCACATGTCTGCAGACCATCACCAAATGGATTAAGAAGAAATGCAGCCTGTGTGAGCTAAACGTCTCCAAGAATCCCACACAATCCTAGCAGAATAACTGGGAAAAGGGCATTAGCTCCTTTTCATCTCCTTCAGGGGCAAGAGGGACATTTTTAGTGAGTCTCCTTTATTCATCAGTCTCAAAGACATGATCCATGTGTTAAGAATCCTGTCTACATAGGAAACAAGGAGCACAGCCAAAACAACTGATACCACGGGACTTTTCCTTTTGCATCCCAAACAAGTAAAATAAATATGTTGGTGCATTTATTTTTTTTTTAAATAAATTCTATCCAGATTTCCAAAAACAACCAAAGGAAAACAATCACAAAGAACACAGAAAAAAAAAAAGCCATTCCTGAGACACATTGCTATTACATGCCATGAAGTGCCATGTCTTCCCATTTCACCTCACACTGGCACAAACAATAATGGAAGCCCGAACAAATTTCTTGAACCAGCAAGTCAGGCTCTCAGGAGGACAATTCAGAACATTTGTTGTCTTTCTACTTTGATGTGCTCTACAATCTCACACGAAATCAGGCCTCGGTGGGAACGGCCAGGCTCAGTGTACCAAAGGCAACGGGCTCCCCTCCTAGGGAGCTAATCAAAACCATCCAGCGTCAGCAGAGAGAAGGCAAAAGCAAAGCACCAGCAAATAACTAAATAAATACAATAGCTACCCCTTAAATAACCTTGTCACCGAAACACAGAACTACACTGATAACTCCATCCTTCTTCTGAGCGAACACACTGTGCGTATTTAACTTGACAGGTTTTCAAGAGTCATATTCCATAGCTTTCCATATTGTCCTCAGCAGGACACAGCCAACAGTCTGGAAAATAATATCTTCTCTAACTCCACTATTCCCTCCCCCACTTTTTTTTTCTTGTAATCATCCATATTATTAATAGGAGGCAGCTGGTTCCCATTAATGTTGGGAAAAGTGGTCTATCTCAGGAATTATGGTTTAAATTGGCTTGTAGTCTGGGGGAATTAGCCATCTGCACCTGGCCTAACATGGATATTTTCAGCCATACTAATCATAAACAGGGCTTTGTTCTAGTTGTGTCCACTTGGGTCTCTCACTCCGTCTTTTTTTTTTTCCTACTTAGAGAGTGGGGAAAAAAAGAAGAAGAAGAAAAAAAATAATCCCATTAACCCTTTCACAGAATTAATCAAAACTTAACTACTTTATTACTGTCCTGCATTTTAATTTGTGTTTGTAACTGAGCACATCATTTAAGTTCGAGTGGGGGCCAGCACAAGTCCTGTAGCTTTTCAGAGGCTGAAGAAAATTGGCAAGAGGAAGAGGCAATTGTTTGGCAAGCCAGCTGTGATTTAGCAATAATTTCATGACGTCCACACGAAGCTGAATACCACGTGGGCAGGAAAGGCTAAGCACCAGGGTAAAACTGCAGAGAGGGAGGGTTGCAGTATGTAAAGCAAAAACACTAGAACATGGCAAATTACTCCAAAGAATGCACTATAATGTAAAGGGAATGTAGGTTTTGGGGTATCTTTCCCCCCTGCCTTCCATTTTATGCCCATATTTGGCAAAATGGTTTTGTTTTCCAGTGGTTTGGGGTTGAGAAAAGAGTGGATTCAAAGGTGAGTGAAAATAGATGACATCATCAGGTCAGGGGACTGCTCTCTTTGTCTCACAGACTTGGCAGTGAAGGTATAAGCTCTATCCCACCTCCAAACTCTATAGGGAATCCATCCACAACTGGAATAAGTAGTTATTCTACAGAGCCTATCCAGAAGTTTGACTACTTTTTTTTTTTTCCCCAACAGCTGGATTTTTACAAAGATTTGTAAAAGACAGGATTTTTTGTCTCTCCCCATCAGTCTTGCTGTCTTAGTGATTATAAATGGACAGCGCTAATGTGTTTAAAAACTGTATAGACAAGGTCTGGGAGAATAGGTTCATCAGTGGCTGTTAATGATCTGGACGAGAGTTTTGGCTTGCAAGCCACTGAACTACTGCACGCTGGAACTGCTGAGGCTCTGCCAAGGAGCTGCTCAGTCTGATCACGTCCAAATCTCCTACTCCCGACAGACAGGATATTGCATTAGCCATGACACTGTAGCTGTTTGTACACACACCGTTCTGAGGGCCAGCAGTGCAAGCAAAAATACACTCTTTAACCTGTCACTCACAGCTTCATCTATAGTTTTGGGGTTTTGTCTGAGCAAAGCCAGAACCAGTGGCCACTTTTTGTGGCGCAGCATCCCTTCCCCACCCAGACCTACCTCCGGACTATGGCACTGAGGTGCCACATCCAGTGTTGTGCCAATACACAGTCAGTCCATCCCCCACTGTGTCAAATGCCAGCATGTCCTGGCACTGCACATCTCAAGTATAAGGAACCAGAGGGCTCCTTACAGCTCCCTCAAGTTTCCACCTGGTTGATGGAACCACCTAGCTCTAAATGGGCTTTTTTGCTTGCTCACTCCTTTTGCAGGATCCAGCTAAAACAAGCAGCCAAAACGCTGCCCTCTCTCATGCAAGAGCCTGTTGCCATGCTATCTGCAGCTTCTGCGGGATCAGGAAGTGCCAAAAGCTTGGAAAACAGCCTGGGTCTTCCAGGCCAATTTGGAGTCTCAAGAGGCCCAGATAGTTTGGATAACCTACAGTCAAGCATTACAATTTACGGGAGCTTATCCAAACCAAACTCTGCATCAAGTCACTCACCCATCAGTAACTGAAACACCTCTCAGAACAAGGTGTGCTGCCAAGTGCTGTGAGGTAGGGCCAGGCAGCAAGGAGAAGGGACAGGGTCAGCTGGGGATGGACTGCTGGAGCCAGGCCTCGGAGGGCAGGGAAGGTGCAATCACCCTTCTGTGAAAACATGGGCAAACAGCTGGCAGCAGAAGGAAACAGAGCAGAAGGGAGGTAGTTTTTAATAAGCAACTTTGAAAAACCCGTTCAGCTGCCCCCAGACAGATGTAAATCAGGAGGAACTGGTTTGTGAGAGGAGGGAAGAGCTCCGAAGCCACAAAGGGGAAAGATAGAAACTACATCTGCAGTGAAGATCAGTGTAGGTCCCAGGGCACTGCAAGGTCCCAGAGCACCTTGTCTGCCCAAATGTAGGGTACAGTAAAAAGGAATGAAAGGAACAAGGTGAGGGCAGAAAGACATCCTTAATCTTGGTGAGCTCTTAAGTTTACTGAGACAGACACAAATTCCCGGAAATGAGAGTTCCCACCTCTTCAGGGAGGGGGATTTAGGCACAGAAGCCAGAATAATGAATCTTGCACAAGAAACGTGTATTAAAAACAAAGTTATAGAAACTACACAATGTAATAACTGAGAGAAAAGGCACCTGCAATCCCCAGATGTGTCGTGTTGGAGGTGTGCACAGTATCCATGATTCAGAGGCAGTAACTCAAGAGAAATAGAAACCAAAAGCAAAGACTCCCCTGTGACTTGTTCCTTTGCCTGACTCCACCAGCAACAAACCGGCCCATGACTTCCACCTGCTCTGACTCTCCTCCTCCTCCTAACTGAGGTCCTCAGGGCCTGTCTTTGGAGTAATTGGTGCAGTGTCTGGTACACTGCAAACCTGCTCTCCATCTCTCCTCTGGCTGGACGGTTAAACTTATTTCTTCTTCATGACAGCACAGATCACAAAGTCCAGAACAAAAAGTGCAAAAGCCAGAGACAAACTCTGCTGGCTGGAGATGCAGCTGTGGAACAAACTTGCAGAGGAAATGAGACAAATCCAGTTAGAGCACCTTTGGGACACAATGAAAAACATTTTCCATCACAAGTAGGATGATATTCACAGCATCACCATCCCTTCACATCTGAGGCGAGAGATACTTTTAACCGTAAAAAAGACAAGAACCAGAGACATCCCAACCTTGCTTTTGCTGACCTTTCTTTTCTCTCATGAGCAACAGTCGTGTATTAAACTGCTGTGATAACCAGAAGGATAAACCATCAGGAAGCTCAGTTTAAGAGCAAGGAAAATACTGACAGGAAATACTTCAGGAGGTTGTGGAGATGCGTCTCCTTCCAGCTTTCCCTACCTGCTGCTATCACAGAGCCACCATCACCCCGCAGCTACACAGATTTTTTTTTTTTGTAGCAAATAATCTACCTGTAAAACACACATTTATTTCCATCCCATTCCTGAATTTCTGTGCACGTCCCCCACCCCAAATAATCCTTACTGGTGTATTTCAGAGCCAAACCTCTTGGAATACCCTTGAACTTGGAGACTGACACCCTAACCATAGTTGATCCTTCAAGAAGAGGGATTCATGTCACCAGCCTCATCACACAAGAGCCTCTGAAAATCCAAAGCTTAACATGCTGCTTGACTCCAGCAAAAATGCAGTCTTGTAACAAAATAAACACAAGAAAAACCTCTTAATAGAGCAAAGACCTAATTCAGGGAGTAGATTTCATTATGGGAATAGCGCGTGTCTGTCTTACAAACCTTGAAGACCACATGCTTTGCTTATTTCAGAACCTGACTCTATAAAACAAAACACTGCAGGATAATCATATTTATTTGTTTGGTTTTCCACTTTGTTCAGTTATCCCAGCTTAAATCTAAGCCAAATGTTACACTCCAAAAACCCCATGGATATACATGTTTTTTGATTTACTAACAGAAGTAACAAAATAGGTTACTAAAGCCAAGACCAGAGGTCCTCATTTGTAACCGTTTATCCTCATGTAGTTAAAGGTCACCCACAAATTACAGACTGTGGGTTCTAGCACCATTTTATAGATATAAATATACGTGTATATTTACAATTGCTACGTACTTCTTTTCCACGGTGTGGTGCCCAATGTTTCTGCTGCCGCCTGGAACGGAGCTGCCTCGCAGGAAGGCTGTGCCTGGTGCTGTGTTTAACACACAGGAGCTGTTTTCATTGCTTATAAGTGAGAGGAGGAGAGGGTACATGGTTAAGTCAATTGTGCGCCAGACAACCAAAGGTAACTGTTGTGGTTTTTGAGCTAAATGGCTGCTCGTGTCCCACATGAAATAGAGAAACAAACCTAGAAAACCATCCCGTTAAGAAGTGACTCACTAGAACAGAAAAAAAAAAAAACTGTTTGCAACTATTCCTATCTTTTCTTAATTGGAGGAGAGATTGGAATCACAAGCTGAAGTTTTAAATATCAGAATGTCTATATAACCATCAAATTTGTGAAGAAATGTAAAAATAAAGGAATAGTACTTAAATTCTCATTTATGAATCTTTAGGAATGAGCCTTTCAACATTTCTCTGTAGCTCCTGCCACCTGAAAAACTGAAAACCTGCATTCTCAGGGAAATGCATGACTCAGGAAATCAACACTTCAAGAAAAACTGCAAACACTGTGGGACCAGCACTAGAACTGTGAAAGTGGGCAATAAGCCTGTGTAAATTGATTACCCAGCATGTTTATAGGGCCAGTGAAATTATTAGGGAGTAATTTGTAGTCACCTACAAAAAAGAGGTTTCAGGTTAAGCAGACGGTGTGTTACCATGCAGGGAACACTTAAAGCCAGTGAGATGGAGCTTCTACATTATTTACAACTTGCCATTTAAATTAGGCTTCAAAGCTTACCAGACTTCTATAGGTCTCTTCCAACCTGAAACATTCTGTGAGGTTAAGATTTTGGCATGCATCTCTTTTCAGTGGGCGGTGAGGAGGAAGGCTTTTCAAAATGCAGAAAGAAGTCAATTCTGGTTGAAAAGTCAGAGGTGAGAAAAATGAGGTGAGAAAAATAAATAAATGATTATTTATACTTGGGCTTTAAATAATGTCCTCCCTGCAAAATGCGTTTTGAAGTTTTGGCATTTTCTAAGAGGTTCTTCAAGGGAGTTGTACAGCCCCTTCAGTTCTGTGCTGCTGGGTCAGCTTCAGCCCAGTGTTGCTCACTACTGTGAGGGACTGCACACACTCTGCGCTATTGGACTTGGTGCAGTACGTACAGATTGATGCTGTCTCTCTTTGAATTCCTGCAGCTCTTTCCCTTGGTCTCCAGTTTTATTTCTGATCAGACTTCCCATGAAAAGTCACCACAAATCCCTAAGTCCCTAAAGATAACTAAGGTTTTCCTGCAGACTCAACAGCCCCACATACTCCACCTGGAGTATGGAAAAATAGCTGGAAAAATTACCAAACCTTGCATTTCCCACAAGGTTGGAAAGAAATACATTTCATTAAAAGAAAGATATTTATTTCATTAAAAGAAAGATATTTATCTCATTAAAAGCCATTCTTTACATTCCAGCTTTAAATGGACATTTCTCACTTTGCTTTCTTCTTGTTCTCACCTTCCATCCCTGTGCAAGCACAACAGTCCCAGAAGACAGATTCATAGGATGGTTGGGGTTGGAAAAGACCTTAAAGATCGTCAAATTCCAACTCCTTGCCATGGACAAGGACACCTTGCACTAGACCTGGTTGCTCAGAACCCCCTGGGACTGTCCCCATGCACAGAGACGAGGCAGTCCCCACAGACTTGTGCTGCTGCCTGTGCCCCATGTGGGCAGCCCGACTGCTATGCCAAGAGGGCAAAGAGGTAAGTAAATGAAACTGCCCCCCAAAAGTGGGAAGTCAAAGCATGGCACACACAGGGCAAAGGGAGAAGAAACCAAGCCCTGCTTCTCCCAGCTTTCTGCTCCCTTAGAGAATCACACAAGTACAAAATCATGAAAACAATAACCCCAGCTGCAAAGGCAATGAAGCAATTTGTTAAGGAGATGACATTTTTAATGAGAAACACTTGCTGGAGGAGAACAAAAGGCCCTGTTTGGTCAGAGAGATGCTCTTGATACTCTTCTGAAGTGCATGAAAAAGTAATTTCATTTAAGCGTCATACACAGAGCAGCTGAATTTCCTGGGGCTCCAGATGTTGTCCTGTGCAGATGCTGAACAAATGGAACTCTGTCTTGATGAAATGAAAAGAAAAAAGCAAGCCTTCCTAAACCAAAACCCATGCCCCAGAGTATTTCATATCTTAAAAGAAGAAAAAGAGAAGAGAAAAAAAGAGAGAAAATCATGTAAAGTGCGGGAAAAGGGGGTTCTTGAATGTGGCAGAGTTGCCCATAGGATAGGGCTCTTAATCACCCAATGAATAATTGAAGGAGATGAGAATCTGGATTTGCAAAATACCGAGATCTGGCTCTGTTGCCTCTTTTTCTTGGCTTTACTCCATTTCTCTTTGACAGTTATCTGGCTGTGGTTACGCTGAGTTTGTTCCCTAAGAAGGGACAGACTCTGCAAGCTTTTATTAGGCCAGAAGTTACTGGAACAATCTGGGGTGAGTGACAGATTCAGAATCAACAACTGCAAAACAATAATCGATATTTACAAAGCGTAAAAGTGCAAGCCTGATTCCTAATTGAAATGACATAAGTTTATGTCCTGAATCTTGGGGAGGGCAAAAGGTTTGGTGCCTCAGTAGTAAAAGCTTTTGAAATAAGAGATCAGACCAATATCAGCTCTCACATTAATGAAGACTAATGAAGTGTAATGACCTTGATATTCAGCTACTTCATTCCTGAACTTTGGGGTGGGTGACAGAAGTAGATGTAGATGATTCCTAGGCTTTGTAAGCCACACAGGGCCTATACAGATCCTGATGTAAATCAGAATAGCCTTAGGCCTGCTGGCTTATGCTCTCGGGTTTTTTTTCTGCCTTTTTAGGCTCTGAAAAAATGGACACTATTCACTCTTTCTTCTAAGGCACAAGTCTCCTTCTGACACAACATTATCCTTCTGCTAAGTGGTAGCAGATGACAGAGTCCAAAGCACTGCACAAACACGAGAGCATTCCTGCCTCTTACTCAGGGCCCCTTCCCAAGAAGGCAGTGCTGTCACAGACAACTCTGCCTTTGGAAAGAAAAAACCCAGTAATAAAAGCCAGGTTTGTGATGCTGGTCCATCAGCAGGTGGTACTGTGTAGTCAGTTTATAGTGAATGAAGTGAGAACGATAATATTGTTTCAAATTGGGATTTGGAAAGGGTGGTTAGCATCACATCTGACAGACACCTCCCCGAAGGGCAAAGCTAAAGAGTGACACGCCAGAGTACACACCGGGGAAGCACACAGTGGGTGTGTTAAGTAGATCTGAATAAGAATAGAGCTAAGAAATTGAAAAAGAAAACAATGTAGTTCATGCAAGTTATGAGAAGCTGGGGACTGCCCTTTTGTTTCTCTCTTTTGAGAGGTAGGAACAGGCAGAGAGCAGCCACTCTCCTGCCCAGAGGGAAGAAGCTGCTTCCAGTAAGTCTCACCAGTCAGAGAGAAGTGATCTCAGAGTTCAGGCAAGAAGTAGATAAGAGGGTTGAATAAGAACATTCCTTGTTATTTTTTAAAAGCAATGCATCATAGGTCAAATGAGCTAGTTTTGTCCAAACTCAGTCAAACCTAAATCTTGGATGACCTAATGTAAACATCAGCAAACCAGCCACAGTGCTGGTGGCTCACAGAGGAGCATTGTGCTTTGGAGAAACCTGCTTGAAGCAATGCAATAAAAACGAATTGACCTTAGGATGGAAAAATCAATTTTTACAGAATTATTGGGTGTGACCTAATGACTGCAGTGAATAACCCAAATTCCAACAATAGGTAATGCTTTTAAGCATATTACCAGGTTTTGTTTCATGCATGTGTTGCCAAAGTAATCCCTTTGCATACACAGAAAGTAGTCAGTGAAACTTAACTTCTGGTGAGCACTTATGAGAGCCTTCTACAAGCAAGCAATCTGTTACTTTATATTCTAAAGAGGTTTCCTTAAAGCCTGCCCCCACCAGCATACTGACAGTCTCCAAGTCTTGGTTGCTAATGAGGAGAAAAAAGATCACTGGGGAAGAGGGAAAATAAAGATAAATAAGGTATTTTGCCCTCATTTTTTCTCCGAGCACACCCTACAGCAGACTGTGCTTTAGCCATGTGGGATACAGGTTTAATCCCACAGAACTTTTGCTGCAAGGATTTTGGGGCAGGGAGCGTTTTAGCATTTCCAGAGCAACAGCAAATGCTGCCACATGAGCCAGCATAAAGGAGACGAACAGGGAGTGGTGCTGAGGGACTGGGGACCTCGGGGCAGTGAGAGAGCCACATGAACAAGTATTTTTTAGGGGTGACCCTCTTATGAAGGATAACACCATTCCAGAGCAGGCGCTATGAAATCCTGCTCGTGGGAGTACACAAGGCAGAATGTCACTGGAACCCCATGTTCCCTCTCTCCTGTGTCATTTTCCCCAGAAATCCAAGGATCATCTGCATGGCAGTTGCTAGGCCTTCATCTGAGGGAGAAGCCAGAGGAAATGGGCTGTGTGCTTCTCCTTAGAACCACGGAATTCTCTCTCCTTGTGCATCTCCAAGCAATGGACAGCCAGACAAATCTTTGGTAGTGTAGCAGAATCCAGGGTATCATTAAAAACAACCTGGATTCAAAATCCAAATTGCCCGTATCCAACTTTTCAGGGACTTCTTGGCCTTCTCTGTATTTCTTTTGATATTTTAAAATATTTTTTTTAATTCCCCTAGGCATAAATATAAAATAATTTCTTAAAATCATCTGGAATACCCAGCTTCCTCACAGATTGCTGAGTGAACACACTTATACCCTCAAAAACACCAGGGAATGATGATTTCCTCATTCAGGAATCGAATGTTCATTTTCATGGGTCATTAGAGATGGATAGCTCTAAAGGTAGTCTAAACCTTTAAACTCCCCTGTCTTTTAGTAAGGGGAGAAAACCAGGAGAAAGACAAAGAGAGAGGAAATAATGAACATTTGCAAAGCCACTAATGAGTTATTGCGGGTCATTACTTTTATTTCCAATAGGAATTTAAATTACAAACTGTTTTGAGAATCACTTGCATTAGGCATTTACTTCATAAGGAATGTGACTGCAATTTTAAAAAGCTGGTGTGCAGGGTGGTAGAGAGGCCGTAAAAAACCCAAGTTACATAGTGAATTCAGTGTATACATAATGACCATATTATTTCTAGGGAATTAACTTTTTTTCCCCCCTAACTTTCCAGACTCTGAATCATTTTCTAATAGGATCTCAACAGGCAATAGTATTAAAAATGTGTTAGATGTTAGCATCTGGGCCAGGAAAAGCATGACAATCTAATATAGAGAATCTAACCAGGGCATTCGTCCAAGCTGCCATCCATCTTTCCATTCTCTGTGGTATCTCTCCCACTTCAGGGTACAGAGATTGAGCAAGTCCTTGGAATAATGAGGTAAAACCTACCTGATGACGTTTCCTTGCCAGGCAGGTTGCAGGTCCCAGAGAACTGATACCCAAACTACAGTTGTCTTCCTCTCAATAATGCCAGTTTGAATACAGGAATCGTTTCAGTATGTGGAAGCAGATTAAAACCAGCAATCTCATTCCATTAAAGGGAAAAGAGAACCCCCAAAGCCCCAGCTGTCATGATCTTGACACTTGATTTTCATTCCACGGTGGAACAAAAATGAAACCTCTCAACAATTCTCATGAAAACTTTTGGGAGAGAGAGACAAGCCAGAGTAATGAACTTGCTGGGTGGGTAAGATCAGCAAACTGGAACAGCCACACTGGGGGAATTTGAAAAAAGGGGCTGGTGCCACGTTTTTGTACTCGAGACAGAAGATTCAGCTCCAAGATCCTCCTTTATATTAAACAAATCTCATAATAACTATAAAGCAGTCTGGTCTGCAAAACTTATTCTTTTCCAGTTTTCAGTAAAATGGCTTCTTTAATAGAAATAGTTTTTGTGGGGCTTTTTTGTTCGTTTGTTTTTTTGTTTTGGTGTGGGGGGTTTTTTTTGTTGGTTTTTTTTTGTTTGTTTGTTTGGGAAAAAAAAAAGAAAATGAGCAATTTTGTGAGAAAAAAAAGTTATTATATAATAACTAAGCCTGGGGGGAAAAAAAACCAAAATCTTATTTTGACTAGCATGAAATTCACTGTCTAGATTTAGGATGTCCATTTACCCTCTTCCTATTTATCACAGTAGAACAAATGAGGTCACGTTGGGAAAGGAAAAGTAAATACCTAAATGAACAATACCTGCATCTTTCCAGTTTGTCCACTTTTTCTGAGGTATCCAGCGGAGCTAAAAATTATTCAATCAGCTGCACAGTGTACAGCTGCACATCATATTTGGAGGCTAGTGAGCTTGATTAAAGTCTTTCTTCAGTAGTGCAGACTGCTAAGAAACCATAGCTGTCTTTGAAGGCTTAAAATTGCCAAAGGCAATATAAAGAGAAAGAAGAAATGGCATTTTAAACAAATTAGCTCATTCACGTGTTTTAGCTTAGCAATCTTTGCAGAGAATAAAAGGAAGCAAATTATTTGAGTACACTTCTGGGGGTTCAGTATGCAGTGGTTATGTTCCCTCCCTTTGGGATAGATTTGCATAAAGGAGCTGAGCTCAAGATTTGTTCAAAACTTAAAACTAAAGCTTTAGTGTTTAGAGGTGTTTTGTTTTCCTACTCAAACACACAAAATATGGTCAGAACAATGGGCACTTTCTTTGGACACTGTGTCCAGTCCCTTACACTGCAGGTACATATCAGAGAATTATAGAATCGTTCAGAAACAATAATTTCTTTGAAAAGCCACTTTAAAAAGTCAATATAACATCAAGATGCTGCCTCTTCTTCTAACGTGGACATTCCACTTTATGCCAATGAACCTGCCTACATCAAAAAGCAAATGTCTTACAATCACTAATCCACAGGGAGACACAATGAAACGTGTGAATTTGGAAAACATTTCCCTTCTAGTTGCTGGGCTTCACTTATAATTTGCATATCTGCTTGGATGATCTCATGAATACATTAGTCCAGTTGGGCTGGAGTGCTCTAAAGTCAAAATCTATTTAACTGAGTACATTTTGTGTTCTCAGTACCCCATTCTAGATGCCCCTAGAACAAGGCCATCTCTGTGTTTCTAATAACTCCAGTGGCTAATAGAAAGTAATTTCTCTGTTTAGTTTAGTACTCACTGGGGAAGTGCCTAAACAACACAGAATGGTTTTTATTATTATAATTATTATTGTTTTAAGCAAAAGACAAAACAAGAGGGAACAAAAGTTAAAGCTATCGAGACTGAATGGTGTTTATTTTAATTCCAAAGGAAACAGATTTTCTTCCAAGGCTTGAGTATTTGCAATGTCCTTATTAGTTAGAGTGCATAAAAACAACAGAGAGAGGAAACAACATCTGTAATGTTGGGCTACCCAGATGTTACAGGACTTTCGCTGAATTCCTACCTGTGTGTGGTTATTACAGACACTAAGGTATAAAGCAGAGAAATGCTCATTTTTATTGCAGGAGGGATTACGTGTAAGCATGTGCATTATGTTCTAGTGTGTTCAGCCCATTATTCACTGATATTTTTGATGTACAACTTTGCCTTTGCCATGAATATTTACCTCAAAACAATTTGTGAAGAAGCTGCTGCTTAAAGTACTCAAATTACTGGGAATCCCAGGAAACATCAAACATTTGGTTCTGCATTTTGTTAAGAGTATTTTCAGAAAAACTCCAATTTTGGCCTGGTATTCTCATCTGAAAACATTCAGGCTCACATTATTTCATGAGAACATTTACACAGAGCTGCTTTGAGGGAAAAAAAAAAGAAAATGAGCAATAGAAACTTCATTTTGGCTTTAATTATAGTTATTATTGCAGATCAAGGGATATTAAAATAGTCCACTGCAGATGGACTCACACATATATTGAAACAGAGGCTCGAATTGAAATATTCCATTGGCAAGTTGCTCATAACTCCTTAGTGCTGCACCACAGGGCAAGCCAGTCAGTAAGACAAAAATCTATTAAAACACCTTTGTAAGGCCTTCGCTCTGAGAGTAAAGAAGAGCACTAATTTTCATATATTAATGTTGCATAAATACAGACTGGACTTCTCCATAGATATTTGTTAAGGTGGGAGGGAGTCTCTTTACAGAACGTCTTGGGAGTGTGATGCTGTGTTCACACTTCTGGCAAGGAGGGGAGGAGAGGAAAAAAATGGGTTTGAACCACTTTTTGCACCTCCTAAACTATGCAGGACAATCTCTCTACTAAACATCTCTTATGGGAGGAAAATGCTCATTCTCACAGACTCCTCGGTGGTGATTTATGGGGTTTATCTCCCAGCTGAGAAATCCCATAGCAGAACAAAGCATTGCTTGATCAAGTTCCTTGATCAACGGTCAAAAATCAAAGATCTGGCTTTTAGTACCCCTGTCAAATCTAGATTTCATTACCAATGTGGAAGACTTAAGATAGCAACCACAGGCCTTGCTCACACATTTTCCTATGATTAGGTTACCTGCCCCCACAAAGACCTCCTGGCACAGTGAACATTTGTAGAAAGACAAAGATACTTGGAAAGAACAAATGGAACCACTGCCACGCCTGGAGAATGGCATATCTCATTTTAAATTGTCCCTTTCAAACTTCAACACAGGAGCAGTGGATGAGAGTTAGGTGGGTATGTCTGGGATAAGGGAATGAGTTGCTAAGATGTATGAGTTTTTAAAGGAAAACAATTTGATTGAGAGGTTTGTTCTGCAGGGAGAGTCCAAAGATAGGGCCAGAGCAAGAAGTCTGGAAGGTTGTTTTAGCAGCAATTTCAGCAGATTGAAATAGCCAAACCAAGTCCTTCAGCCAGCACGAGCAGTCAGACAGAGCAATCTGAGAAGATAAAAAGAAAAAAAAAAGTTTCTATTTTCTCTCCCTCTGTGACTGCCTTGCTGATGTGATTTTGCATGTTTACTGTCATGCCCAAGCACATGTGGAGTGCAGTCAGAGGCAAAGAGGAGGAGGGAGAGGCAGTAGGAAGTCAAACAAAAGTCCTATGAAAGGAAAGTCTGGAGTAAAAATAGCATGAAAGCCCCATTCTGTTATCACGAGGCCAGATGTGGCAAGGCAACATACCTAGAAATAGTGTGGGTCTCAGATGGTGTTTTCATGTCCATCTCTGTTTATACTGGTGATGTATTACCATTATTACTGCATTCATGTGCATCCACTGCACCCACAGTGCAGTCTCTGAGCTGTAGTGCAAACCTGAGTGATTACATTAATTTATCACACACACCTTTGTCTGCCTCACCACCTCCTCCCTCCTGAATTCTTTTAGCCTTCCAAACAAGTCTCTATGTTAGAAAATGTTAAAGTGTTTAAGAGGGAGGAAACCAGTAGGGTTCTATAAAGTCTGAATAAGGTATTACAAAATATGCCCTGAGAATATGTTGGCTCCATCCTTCTTCTCTAACAGTGCAGACCAAGAGTAACACCAGTGTAGTTACACTGCTGCTCTATTAGAGGACGACACCACAGGTCAGATCCAAGAACCACAGGGTGAAATTGCCTCCAGCACTAATAAAGCTTAATATCTCTTGTAAAATTATTAACCCTAATTAGGGTCATTATAGCTCCTTAGCACTAGTACCTCACTTGTTTACCTATGTTTTAAAAGCAGTCCAGTTTTTGTCACCACTGTTGGTGTACAGAGGTTACTGCAGAACATCTCTGTTGATGAAGAACACCCTTAATTTTTACAGCCTAAGTGAACCATTTGGTTTTTTTCTGTTCCTCACAATGAGATGAAAAAGTGAGGTAATAAAACTCTCACAATAAAAAAATCTCACTCCAAGCAGATCAGCCCCTAAACCTGCAACTTCTAAGGACAGACAACAAATAGCAGCACTGTGCTTTTACTCTGATGGAGTCTAGGCCGTGGAAGCCACAAGTAACTAGGACACTACAGCAGGAAAGACAGAGAATATTTGGTATTTTCAAGAGTCCTCCCTGGGCCCCCACTGCCTCTTTTGTCTGGCTGATGATACTCACAGCTTCTCCAAGTGACAGGACAATGAAATAGGTTTTGCTGTTGATTTCACATCTGCACCACAGAGGCTTCCCGGCAGCAAGAAAACAGCTTCTTTTGGGTGAGGTACCCTCATCTGCTGCAGCTTTCCTTCCACACCCATCAGGTGAATGAAATTTTTAAATTGTCCCCCATCTCACCCAGACACCAGCACACCTGCAGAATCATGGCTTTTACCTTTGTAAGTAACTGATTCTGGTGAGGGTTTCAGGTTGTTCAAAGCAATTCTGTTGATAAGGTAGCGTTGGGATGATACATCTACACACACAGATCCCAGAGAGATTTTTGGGTGCAAGGGGGAACAATTCATCTGTTTCTTTGAATGCAAAATTACCTACATACTCTCAAATCTCCTTTAAACATTCAGGCCACCTTCCATACAGGCACATCCTAAATTTCATTTTCCTCTGAATCAACATAAATTCCCAAGAATCCATAATTCTGCCTGTAGCATTCCCTCACTGACCACCTTAATATTTTACACTCAAAAAAATCAAATAAGAAACTTCCTCAGATATCATTATCATTTTCCTCATATGACATCTCTCCTTCATCCCTTTTTGAAAGTCCTTTTATCTCCTTTTAAGAGTCATGAATGCAAACACAGAGAATGATTCAGCTCTCTGTGCTCGTGCCAGTCGAATTCATCCCACTTTTAAAGAAGTTTAATTCCACTTTTAAAGAAGTTTAATCCTACTTTTAAAGAAGTTACTTCTACTGGTCTCTGTCTGCTTCAAGGTTACGTGACTGAAATCCTGAGATCAGAACCAGACACAGGAGCAGCTTACTCAGCAAAGCGAGTGAACTATTTTAATATAAATCAAATCTAACAGAGAGCATGATTAGGTATCTAGTTTTATATCACACAGCAGGAAAGAAGATTGAATAGTAAGGATTTTGCACCTGAAATACACTGATAATTCAAAAGGCTTTGTGTTCTGGTGGCTGGGTATGTCTGTGTATAATTTACCTTAGTTTGGCAGTTCCAGTATAAGCTGAAATTAAAGAAGTCAGCCTATAAGAAACTAAGATCTTGTGATTTCCATTGTCTTAAAGGGGAGATAAGAGCTCTTCAAGCTTCTGGTGACACCTTGACAGCTCAGGGACAAGCAGGCACTTGGTTTAACGTCAGTGCACAGAGGTCTGCCTCAGCTGATGCTCAGGGTCACCCACACAGCATCGCCCCATCAGGAGACTCGTCCTGTTTGAACCTCTTTGGGGACATTTAAAAGACAGGTGCTGGGGCCAGCTCAGCTGTCAGTGGGAAAACGCCCTCGCGGGAGAAGCAGACACAGCAGAGCTGCCAGCCTTGGAGCACTACAAGACAGAGCCCTGCACAGAGACTAAGCTATGCTTTGGGTACCACATGGAAATAGAGGTTTGTGAAAACAGGAGGGCTGTTTCAAAAGTGGCGGTATGGGATGGCTGTCAGTGCTAACTACAACAGATCTTTTAAAAACATAAACTTCTAGCATCTAAACATTTTAAATCTTAAATAGTAACTTTCAAAACTGATCAGATGGAGCCAAGGAGTTGTTTGGTGCCTGAAACACCTGGAAGAAATCACTGCACCCCCATTTGGTCATCATATTCAAGATGTTTCTCCCCTTTTCTGACTCTCTTTAGTCGTTAAACAAGTGAAATGCCCTTCAGTGATGCCATCACACTGTCACACCGTGCTGCTGACCTGCAGTGCCAGTAGATAAAACCTGGCCTCACAAATTCTAAGAAATCAATTTTGCAGAGATGAATCCTGTCCTCGGTACCTTTGATATGCAGAATTTGTACATAGCAGAGGGGAAGTCTGGCAATGAATTCCTATTGCTTAAGAGCTGATCTTGATGCACAAAGTGAAGTCTTGAGATTAGAAAAACGCATTTGCTTCTGGGAAATATTCTACATGCACAAACGTGTTCAGAAGACAGCTTTTCCTAGCACAGGATTGTGATCTCTATCTGTAGCCCTTTGTTCAGAAGCAGAAAAAGGGGGGAAGAGTGGAGAGATCTGGGTAAGAGGCTTCAAACTTACTGATACTGCTCCAAAGCTTTCATGACTTGCTCCCACTCCTGCACAGGCAGGAGATCCACAGAAGCAATTCTCCAAATAAACCCTCAGAAATAATTTCTTCATCTAAATACCATCTCTTATGATCCACGTAACCCATGAATAGCAGATGACAGAGCATTACCGTCCACCTGTTTTAGTGTATAAGCAAAAGTGGAACAAAAGACAGTTCAAGTGAAGATTTCCAAATACAGATTCATGCCAAGGTTCTACCAGATGATTTCTAAAGGTTGATTTAATTGAGGCTGACAACCTTTTAAGGACCCAGTCAACCTTTCTTAAGTGATACAAAATAAATGGGGGCAAAACTCTCATATTAATCTGAATCTGAACTCATAGGCTTTATGAAAGCTGACATCTGCATATGAGAAAATTACACATGGGTGATCAAAGTTTCTTTCTGACATGATCTATTTCCATATTTATAGATTTGAGGATTTTATGTTTGCCAGCAGACACACATTCCTCATACACACTGGGCACATTCCTCAAGGCCCATCCTGGAAACATGCTCTGCAGACTCCAGGCCTGAACCTCCAGCTGTTGCATGGATTGGGAAGCAGGGTTTGGTGAGGGAAGTGCTCACATTTGCTTCATGACCGTGTCCATCAAAGTGTCCATGCAGATCAGAGCCCCTCTGATGGTTGCACAAGGGCTCAAGATGCAAGTGCAGCATCCCCCAGCAGTTTTCCTCCTCCAGGGTAATAGCAACACGCTCTGACTGCTGCCTGCAGAGGTTTGTATTCACCGAACAGCGGCCAACTACTTTGAATTGATGTGAGCCTCCCAGTGCCAATCAAGATATTTAAGCAACCAAACCCTTGCAGCCAGGAATCACAGCTGATTTCCTTACCCTGGGGACAATTAACTCCCATTAGCTGAGCAGTGTCTCAGGGAACAGGCAAGTTGAAAGGGAAGGTAGGAGAGGTTGTCCTGTGAAGATGGGATATATCTGTCTCTTAGGGCACGATGTCCCACCAGCAAGACACAGAGCTCATCCCAAGTTCCCTGAGTGCCAGAAAGACACAGGAAGGAAAACACCTCTATCTATCCAGATCCTCCTGAGCAGACACCAGAAGTCCTTCCCAGCATCTTGATCCTATATTCTGAACAGCCTCAGGAAACATGTGCAGTATCTAAGAACTCTCCCGGTATCCAGCCATCCACAGGCACAAGACAGAAGCATCCTGATGAAACACAGTGAAACTGGTCTTTCCAAAGTGTGCACAAGCACAGATGTTTTGACAAATGTGTGCTGCAACTGGAAAAGTTGTTTCATCTGCCTTCAGTATCACTGGACCCAGAATTACTTCCATATTATTTTCTTAGACCAAGACCTTAAGGGAGAAAGAGAAGGGAAGAAGCGAGGGGAGCGCAGCAGTCTCTTCTGTTAAATCCACCTCATGTGCGAGCACATAAAGCCAGAGGAGTTTGCTGCCTCATGCTGTGAGTGTACGTCTCAGCTTTTGGCAGTGGAACAAAACCCTGGGAGCAGTCTGGAGGCATTCATATGTTTTGCTGCTTGCTTTGGCTACTGTCGAAGCAGCCTAAGCCCTGTGTGCTCTTTACAGAAATATGTTTGCACGGCATTTTTCTGAAAAGGGTCACAATGAAAATACCTGCCATTTAGACTCCTCCACCTCCTCCTTTTAAAAAAAAAAAAAAGTTATTATAAAAGCTGATTTTCACATTTTTCAAATAACAATGGCAGCCTTATCTGTAAGAAAAATCAAAACAACTGGTTAAAATGGATTTTTTTTTAGAGTACCCTCTGCATGCCTCATTTTTTATTCCTCACAGCACACATTCTCTCCTCTGTGAGATCTTACTAGGATATAAAATATATTCAGACTTTGACTGCTGCCTAAGGAAGGTCTGAAAGCCTTCGGAGCTCCTCTAATGCCATGCATTTGACACGGGAGGAGGCCAGTACACCTGAACCAGCAGGAAAGTGGCAGTTCTTCTGAAAGAAGTTACAAGGCAGCAGCAGATGACTGTGGGGCATCAACCCAACACTCACTCTGCTTCTGAAGCTAATTTAGCAGCCTCTATTGAATTCTCTGCTGCCTTGGCTGGGCAGCCCCTGGTGTATTTTGAAGTTGTACTTTGCCTTTTGGTGCCACGCAGAACACATTTCATTCCAGCTCTCCAAAGTGCCTGGGCTGGAAATGGAGCTGCGATCAGCTGCTTAAATACCCTCAGTACTGCAACTCCACACTTTGTCTTGGCAATTCAGGGCTAGGAATGGTCACCAGTCTTCTGTGTTAGATTCCCTCTGGAATGAGTGCTGAGGACAGTGAGAGCACATGGGAGAGGGAGGACTTTAATCATGAACCAAATTACAGCCTGGACCATAAGCCAATTGCTCTGATGAGCTGTCCCAAGAGGGGCAGAAGAAAGGAAGCAAATCAAGAGTACACCACTTTGGAAATTTCCATCATCACTAAATCACTTTACACCTGAAGAGACAGGAATTAAATTATCCAGCTGCTGTTCCCCCAGTAGATCAGAAAGAGCTGTTAAAATGTCCCCATGAGTCCAAACCCAGTTTCTCTCAGTCCCATTCGTTGCTGCAACTCTTCAAGTTTGCTTCAGCTTCCACTGGCGTGAACTTTCTCCTAGTGCTGTAAGATGTGAAGTATGGCATAAAGGACGAAGGAGCTGGATTTGATCGTTCTGGGTCCTTGCTCATGGTCTGATTGAAATATGAGGCATTATCTATTTTTCCTTCACTTCAGAGGAGCCTCAAACCACTAGCTCTGAAATGAACCCTGATAATGCACTGCAGCAAGTATTTCACAATCAAAATGAGTCTTGGTATTTCTGAAAGATGCCAGAATCATGCCAGCACATCTGCTTGGGCTGAATGACTGACTCATTTGGCCAAGTCCTGCTGCCTCTGTTTCCCTTTCCTAATAAAATAAGGATAAAAATTAAACCCTCAGTAGACTGAAGTTCTCATCCCAGTTCCAAATACCTTTTCCTCCATTTTTTTTAATGGCCTTCAAGAAAGGAGAATGCTTGGTTTTTTTCACTGCTGTCATTCTCATCTGTTGTTCATCACAAAACAGATTGAGGGATTTTATTGATACTGATATATGTCTGATCTTTACATGTCAAAAACCAAGGAAGAAAAGCATTTTGGAATGTGAAAAATACAGGAAATATAAGGAGGGAATGGAATGGAACAGAAAAGGGAAAACTCTACATGAAATACAGTTTATTGAGAAAAATGCTTAGAGAACTCATCCTAAGCTTGAGATAACAATATGTATTAAATAAAACAAAGCGGCCTCTGCAAGTGGAATACGATGAGGAACACTCTAGGAACTTTCCTAAGGTACCAGCTATTTAGGAAAAGGACTGGAAGATATCACTCAATGAAACAGGTAGGAGAACACATTAAAGGGACTTGTAACAGAGTTTTAATTTCATCAGATCATGGCCTAGTGATGGGCACTGGCCCTTCATCTGCATGGTGCCTTGGTTTTAACTCACTCTGGAAGGCAGAGAGTAGGTCAGCAAGGGAAAATGGGTTGGGTAGGTTGTGTTTAAGGTATAGAGCAGAAAGAGCAATTGTCATCTGTAAAAAAAATCAGAAGTGCAACAACTGCAAGACTGTCTTTGTTTCCCCAAATCTGCTGAAGCTGTGGTGTGTTTTACACATTAACCTCTCCATCCCATGGGCAGCACAGGGCCAGATGATGCTGAGGTGATAGGTCACTGAGGCAATAAAGCTATGCCTTATTAATGTCTGTGCTCCTAAAAATGCACCCCCAAATTCCTTCCAGATATTCAACCCCGTGATTGAAGTTTTATTTGTGGGTTAAACCATAGAGCAAACTGCAACCCTCCTGCCCTCTTAAATCATGCAGCCTCCTTGGAATGACTACAATTCCCTCTGAGTTGCATTACCCAGAGTTTGTAAATGTCTGGAAGGCATAAACCACTAATGCATGTCATTTTTCTTTTCTCTCCCGCCATTTCTCCAGCTTTCCCACACAGATCGCTGCTTTTTCCCAACCACTTCAAGAATGGGATATATTCCCATCTCAAACCCCATGCACTATCTCTCCTGATCCAGGGAGTCAGATTACGCTGAGATTCGAAACATACTTCCTCACTGAACAAACTGGACATTCCTTTTTCCCCTGCAAGGGGCTGTCTGCTCACAAACCAGGCGTGACCTGGAGTGGGCACCCCCAGGGTTTCCTTCAGGGAGGATTGGAAGGCCTTAAGAGAAGTTATTGACTGGCTATAGCCAAGAGCAAATACCTCAATGCACATGCAGTGCACTGCACTGGATCACTCATCCTGTTTCTTTGGATCTGTAGATGCTGAAAAGCTTTGGTAGAGAAATCTTTCAGCTTTCTGCATCGTTCTGTGAGAACTTTGCAGTTCTCACAGAAGCTATGAAAACACTGCTATGGGTTCTTGTAAACTAACTCTTTATCTTGCACCTGGGTTTGTTATGCAAGATTGTTATGGTTCTAGCCTTTTGATGTTTTGGAATAAGTGTCTTAGAGCTTGACCAATCCCCTCAAGGGGTGGATGGCCGAAAACCCAATTGTCTTATGCCATTCAACACACTCTTTGCGAACCCTGTTATAAAAATGATGATTATAATTAATTAAACGACGAGCACGAACTACTACTACTTTCTTCCTGAACTTGGTCGTGTCATTCCTTGCTGTTAGTGCCGCTCACAGTGACATGGATCCTATACTTGGGTGAGGTGTTCCCATGCAAACTGGCTCTGCCTCTCCCCACAGTCCTCTGCAGGCTTCCTTCTGCCCAGCACTGCAGATTTCCTGCTGCAGAAAACACGTGTTAAGCCACAACAAACCTGTTTAGCAGTTCTGTTCTTCTCCCCGTCATTTCTGCCAGGTTTACTTTGCATAATGTCTAGCACTGGTTCCCAAGGATATTTTTCACATACAAGGAGCTTCTCTCCCCTCTGAATACTCTCAAGTTACTAGCATATTCAGCAGGCACTTATTTCTGTATTTTTCTTTCAAAGTAAGGCACTCAAAAGACTCAAACACCAAAGCCAAGGTGATCTGGGCCACTTCACCTTTAATTTTGTGTCTCCTCAGCTCACCAAGATGACATGTTCTGTATCAAAAATGTATTGCTTGGGTTTGAGCACTTGGATTAATTCTTATGCATAAGCTTTACCTGGATCTCTCTTAAAAGTAATTTTACAGTCATCCTGTGGAGGAGCTTAGCATGAGCTCAGGCATGGCTTCTCATCCTTTCTTCAGGCAAACTCTGACACATCTCAGACCTGCATACATCCAAAGTCTTCTCTATCAGTCACCAAATCCCTGCTCCATGCAAGAGTTATTCACAACCACCACACTAAAGTCACTCTCACCTTTGAATAGCACAGCTAAGAATTCTGGCATAAAATACCTGTGGTAAAAAGCAAAGCGAGAAAAAAAGTCCCTCTCTGCTCAGTTTTATATTCAGAGTGATGGCAATAATAAAGTAACAATTCTTTTTTACAAATCAGTGTAACTGTCTCAGCTACTTATCCTTACAATTTACAACTCCGCATATATTCTGTTCCGGGCTTAACCTCCAGAAACCTTTATAAAAAAGAAATAGACTTTTCTTGACTTCTTGTGGTGTTTACACCTCTGCAAGCTGATGACTGTTAAGCTGGCAGCATCTCCAAGAGTCAAAAACAGACTAATCACTTAACATACACAGGNGCATATATTCTGTTCCGGGCTTAACCTCCAGAAACCTTTATAAAAAGAAATGGACTTTTCTTGACTTCTTGTGGTGTTTACACCTCTGCAAGCTGATGACTGTTAAGCTGGCAGCATCTCCAAGAGTCAAAAACAGACTAATCACTTAACATACACAGGCTGAATTCAGATAAGGATATGAAAATCAACTTGCTTTTCAAAACTCACATTGACAAGTCATAACTTCTTCCATCTATGAAACTAATTCAGAAATGTGAAAACAACAGGGATGTTCAGCCTGCTTCTGGTTGAGACAGAAATGTACAGTTTTGGCAGTGGCTTCCAAAAAAGACAAAGGTGATACTAAAGGTGGGTGAGGGAGGAAAGTAAATGCAACCCAAGATTTCTGGTGCTGAAGTAGTTTGATACAAATGTAGCTCTGTGAAGCTTGCAGGAGATTGTTTTCAGCACGTTTCTTTGCTCCTCAATCTTTTTTCCCATCTTCCCGAGGTCAGTGATTTGTAACCACAAGTTAGAGTGTTGGCTTTGAACCTCAAAACCCCATCTTTAAGATTTTGGTTCTTGTTCACTCCAAAGGCAGGGGCTATGCACAGCACTGGGATCTCACATGTCTCTACGGCCAGATGACAAATACCTGTGTGCCATAAGTTTCTGTGTCTGTTTTCATATCTGGGACTCCTGTAGTGGATAAATAAACACTAAAGTGGTGCAACTAGTTCTGCATGAAATCAGTGAATAGGCCTGATTTGCTGTATGCTAACAAATCTCTGCTCCATTCATTTCCTCCTCCTTCCTTCTGTTAAGACGATTCTTCTCTCCTTGGGCACTTTTTTAAAACTATTATCCTTACTTTTTAAAAAAATGAGGATACTTCCAACCCTGTGTATTTCTTCAAACCTCTGATCATTGCAACTAATCACTTAATTGTGGGTTGGTTGGAGATACCAGGCATTCCAAATGAGCTTTTCCAGGTACCAGGCAATCAAACCCTGCCAGATTTCCCAATTGCACTCTCCTGGGTGGAGTGAACTCCAGTGGGTTTGGCAAGTCAGCTGCTCCCGCCACCCACACCTGCACACCCCTATTGGTGCCTTATTCCCTGAGCAACCCTTTCTTCTCCCCCTCGTCCCACCCACCACGGCAGCTGGGCCAGGAGGGGAATTTGTAGTTGAGCAGTTCAAAAGGGAGCTCATTCATCCTGCTCTGAAAACTGTGTCAGGGGCAGAGCTGCCCTGTTCTGACTTGCCTGGAGTGAGCAAGATGCTCCAGCTCTGAGCTCCCATGTGAGCACACATGTGGAAGTCCTCCTGCTGTCACACCAGGCAGTGCCTGGCATTCCAGGGCTTTAGCTGACTCTTCAGCCTGCAGATGAGGAGAATTCTCTGCTGACATCTGAAGGAACTTCATGCTGCCAGGCAGCTGGGAGCCAAGACATCAAAAAATCCACCCTCTCAGCTTTTCCAAAGCAACACGATAATACCACGCAGGCTCCATGGCTACATAAAGCTCCAGTAAATGTGGTATAAGAAACAAAATAAAAGCAAAGGCCTTCAGCTTTAAAAGCACCTCAAACAATGTAAGGACTTATTTTTCCTGTTTTATTATTTTTATGACTGCTTTTATTCTCCTTACAAAACGCTCAGCATTCAAGCAATATTAAAAGCACCTGAACATTAAACTTTCAAAAAGACACAGCCAACGCTCAAAACTTTGTTTTCTTCCCTTTTATCTACACCTATGAAAAAAAAAAACCAGAATGAAAACACAAGTTAATATTCCTGGAAAACCAAAAAAAAAAAAAAAAAAAAAGAACAAAAAAGAGCCCTTTCTGCCTCCAGACTCCCGGCTGCCTTTCCACACAGCTACAAAAATGCACTCCCTGAAGTCCTGTTGACATTTTTTGTTGATTATGGTGCACAGGGATTACCTGACCTGATAAAGCTGGATTTCTTCCCCTCCTAGTGGGGCAGTGCTCATTTCTGGATGCAAACAGAGTTTTTCAAAAGAAGCACAGCAAAGGTAGGAAAAAAAAATTGAATGACATATTCCTTTACAGAGCATGGAAAATAAAGAGGACAAATAAGTGCAAAGTCATTCTTTCCTTCTGTTCCCTTGCAAATCATCTCTATCTGTTGCAAACTCACCATTTCAGCTGGCAAGCAGGCAAAACCCGCCAAGAAAATGTGATACCCTGGTCCCAAAGTCACTTGTGCCATTCTCCCCAGGAGGTTCAGGTCAGACATGTCCTGTGTGAAACAAATACAGGAAAATTGGAGCCTTGCCTACTTCCACCTTGCTAACCATAGCTTGGAAATAAATATAATTCAAACTAAGGGAAGAAGCTAATTCAATTTTATTGTTAAATGTGATGGTGCTTGTTTAGTACTCAGCACTGTGCAGATCATTGTTGCTCCCTCCAAAGGACACTCTCCCTCCATCTTTACAAGCCCATGGGATAAACAGAGACCCAGGGATGGTGACAAATCACACTGAATCGAGCTTGTGTTTATTATGTCCTCATTTTACCTCCTACCTTATCTGTAATTAATATCTGTAAAATGTTTTGAATTTCTTTTTCTCTTATCTCAGCCATGGCGCAGCCCCTGGATGTGATGAGTTGAAACAGCCTCCTGGAGGGATTTGGGCTGGCAAAAGGGAGGAATCCCTACCTGCTTATCATTTTTGTTTGGCAGGATTAAAAATGAACGTAGCCAAGAACTGCTTGCGCTCTTTAATATTAGAGTGGTTTATTTTGGTCAGCAGGGTGAGTCTGTTCAGTTGTGGTTCAGATCAAGCTGCGATTTTCCAAAGTGACGGACCAAGTTTCCCTCAGCAGTTTGCTTCTGCAATGATAAGTACGTGCCTGTGTAACCCCAGAAATTTCAGGGAGGTATGAGGAAGGGTTTATGAACCAAACCAATCTGAGGCAGTGCTGCTCTTGGCAGTGTCAAAATATGACCCATGTGGCTGGTTTGATTCCTTGGTATGTCCACAAATTCCCTTCTGTGCGGACTATAAAATACAAACCAACATTTTAATTTGTGACAAACAGTTGCACAGAGTAATTTACTATGAAAAGATGCAAGGTAACTCAGCACCAGCCCTCTTCTGATTTTTTTTTTTTTTTTATTTCTACTATCTGTGATTACAGGCATGAAATCCAGGTAATAAGTGGGTTACATTTTCTGCTAAGAAAATGATGTCTATAATTACAGGCACATGTTCAACTGAGATACTGTGGTATCCAGTGCTTCCACAAAGATGATAATTGTCAACCTTTGCACTGTAATTAAGTCTAAATGGGAATCCTAATCGTTTTCCAAATGAGCAAACAGTAAGCTTATCTTGATTGGCTCTGTTGTGGCAATGAATGAAACCGATTTACTCTATGAGTTAATTAAGTTTTATGAAATCCCATGCCCCCCTCTCCTCAAAACCCACGTTGTCAGCAAATATTTGAGCTAATTAGTTCTGTATTGTTTTAGTGCTGTGTGATAGTATTACCTGCATTATCCCATTAGGAGCCTTGGTTTTCTGCAACCTTGATTTCAAATTTTCTCCCTTGGAGCAACTACTCTGCCTTTGATTCACCTGTTCCTTGGGTTCGCGGCCTTCTTTTGCCTTTGAGGCTCATGATTTCAGCAGGGCTCACGAACAAAAGAGGATGCTGTGCACTTTGGTGCTCAGCTTTCCCAACAAATGCTCTTTATGCCTCTAACTGTGACCTAACAGGCTCAGTGTAAGTGATCCCATCTCACAGGGTTTCTGTTCACTGCTCTTCATGTGGGACACTTTTTCCTATCAAATGCCAGTGCAGGCAGCCCAGCAGGACTCTGCTTAGCGTGGACCACACGGGGAGGGAGCATGGATTGCTGGAGGCAATGTATCATCCCAGGTAAAATGTCATGCTGCACGAGCCAGCCAGAACCAATGGAACCTGCCCTTGCCTTCTGTTCCCACATTAAACGCAAACATAATTGTGCTGGAAGCGTTCAAAACTTGTGTGGATGTGGCACTCGGGCATATGGTTTAGTGGTGCAGGATTAACAGTTGGACTCGATGGTCTCGGAGGTGTTTTCCAGCCGTAAAATTCTATCATTCCGTATCATTAAATCAACTACAGTTAAAGAGGTCATGGGAAGTCTCCGGTTGATTTGCTCCGTGCCTAGCAATTAGCACGTAACTGTGCAGAAGAAGCTCTTCCACATCCATCAGTCTCCCAAAAAAGCCACATATAGGTACGGGTTCAGGTAGAGGTTGGTAGGAGCTGCCACGGCTGGCGATGGAGAAGAAGGGGAATTTTGGATTCCCTCATCAGCCAATACAGCACAGGTATGCTGAAGCAGTACGGATACACTGATTTACTATCTGTGAAGACCAGGTTTTGTTTCCCCCTATCTCTGCTCCCTTTGTTTTCGCACCCCAGTTTTCCTAGAAGAACATATTTATTCTTCCTTTCATGCAGGACTTGGAACGGCAAAATAAACGCAGAGTAAAATGTTTCCAATGCACTTGCTCAAATATAAAGATTTGTGCAATTTAGTGGAAAAAATCACAGAGCTGAAAAAATATGTGTGCTTCCTGTGGCGAGAGCACCTGAAAGGCAATGAAATTCCATTACCTGAAACAAGCCCATAAACAGCATTACATAGCAGCCACTTGTCAGTGCTGGATGCTATTTGTGGGAAGCCACTAATTGCAGCTTTCATAAAACGGTTTGACTCCCTTCCAGGCTGATGCACAGAGCATTCCAAGTGGGTGATTTAGGAGCTGCAGAAAGCCAAGTGCCCCAGCCACAGGGGAAAGCTGCCACTTTCGGCCTCCCTCAGGAGAGATCCCCAGCTGAGAAAGGTGTTGGCCACTTCCTGCCAACTGCCTTCCATGCTGTCAGCGTCTCCTCCTCCATCAGGGCCACCCTAAAAATCAGGGATCTGTGGGAGCAAGTATGGTAGCAACACCGTAAGGGGCAGCCTGTGCCTCCAGCAGATTCCTGGGATTTAGTATTACAGGAGAACTAGGCAGAAAGACTGAGAGTGCCATCTATTTGCCTAAGCAGAGACAATTCATGTCTCTTAAGATGTGATTCTCAAGAGTTTGTGGTCCTAGCACAGAGACTACTGGACCTACAGAGACATCCTCCTTCCTGGAAAGACAGCTGGAGGTCAGGTGGGGCATGGTGAGCATCCCAAGAAGTTTGGGGTGGTTAGGCAACACTCATGGCACAAATTACTCTCCCATGGCCATACAATGAGCCCAAAGCAGAAGTTGCTTTTCCAGTCTAAGGCTTTAGCAAAAGACCTTTCTTCCTAATTACCTTTCTTCTTATGTAACCTGGGCTGCCTCAGAGAACAAATACGGGAAATGACATTTAAGTGAAACGCATTATCTTCGTTCTGAATCCAAAACACACAAGCCTCACCTCTGACCCCAGGATTGCTTCATACCTTGCCCCTTGAGTCTATAGGGATGACACAATAGGACATGCTTGATTGGCAGGTGGGAAAACTGGCATGCAGCAGGCTGATTCATCTATCCTTTCAGAGTACACACAGAAGACAATCTGCTGATGTTTGGATAGTTTGCATGTTCTTATCTCAGTGGAACTTGTTCACACAAGCAAGGTTTGATTATCATGTTATCTTAAGCCTTGCCCTATACTTGTCCTAGTAGCTGAAAACAAGTTATTTTAGCCAAAGACTCCAAAATTCTCTCCCTTTTTTTAAACAAAAATAAACTGATCAGTAAATGAAAAAAAAAAAAAAAAAAAAAGGGGAGAAAAAAAAAAAAAAAAAAAAAGAAAGAGAAAAAACCAGAGCAGTATTTTCAGTGGCTCATGAGCTGGAAAAACAACATTTTTTAATGAGGGGAAAAAAAAGATTAAGGCCACTCAGCAGCTGAAAAAGCAAGCACTTATTAAACCAAAATATTTAATGTTCACAGCCGTTCAATGGTTGGAAAAGCATGTTCTTATGACCATGTTTAATAATGTTTAGAGCCACCCAGGGCCCTGAAAAGCAACTTCTTGCCTAACTTTACAGAGCTGCTGATCCTAATAAATAATATGCATTTTGAACCCACGTGTAGTGAATCAGACTCCCTGGCTCTTCTGGGGAGAAAAGGGTTAAAAGCCTGAAGCAGAAGGTGCCCCTCTACTTTAGGGTACATGGCAGAGAGAGGAGGGGAAGGAAGCAAGTGCTGCAGAAAGAAGCTGGGATCTCTGCCATTCTTCCAGTGGGGAATACCCAGCACCCAGAGGGTCACCACGTTGTCTCCGTGTGAGAAAGTGGAGAGCAAATACAGGTTTTCTACTGCCAGGTTTGTGGTACTGCAGACACCCTCTGTGTTTTCACAAACCGGGACCACTGGGGATTGCAGCTGGGCAAAAGAGGCCAGGGACAGATTTTTGTCTGTGTTTCCAAGCAACCTATAACATAAAATTCTTCTTCAGTTTGATAATCTAATGGCTTGTCCTGAGGCAGTCGCAGGTTAATTCACATTTCATGGCACAGAGGGTATTTGCTGGGGAATGGTCCTGCTTTAGCTGTTTCTTACTCAGAAACAGCCTGTGCATATTGAAAATGGTCTTAATTTTGCTGCTCTTAAAACAAAAAATACTCAGGGTCTGGTCCTAGGAGAGCTGAGGTGTTGTGAACCTCTGAGCCTTTCAGCAGTGTGACTGCCTTGCATTTGAAACAGTGCTGCAATCTGGTGTCAAAATTCCACACTCCTCTAATTTTCATATGTGGAAAATAAACAGAGTCATCTCGCCTTGTTGTCGGGGATGCAGGGAGTCATTCGAATCCCTCTGGGCATCTGGAGCCTTTCCAGCAGCTCAGCATGGTACCTGCAGAGCAATTTGTCCTTGCAAAAATATTTTGCCATTTAAAGCCACTAAGTGGCAGGGAAAAGCAAGTCCTGAAATATATGTTGTGCTTAGCGCCGGTTCATGCTGAGGGTTTTAAATGCAAGGCAGAAACCCCTCCCAGAGACACCAGGCTGCTGCTCAGAGCACCCTTTCCACCAGCAGAAAGAGGAGAAATCAATGTATGTTAATCAAGGTATCAGATATGAGGGAGATCTATCAACAAATAGAAATAGGACCGGTCTGCTGGTGCCGTGCCAGGCATCTGCCCAGGGCTCTGTGCAAACAAAGACGCAGCAAAGGCTCCCAGCACAGCGCTGGGGTGACAGTCAGCTGCAGTGTTTCAGCTCATGCTTGCAGGAGTCTGCGGTGCCCACCCGACCCCATATCAACAACCAACCCCGAGCTCAGCCTGTAATTAGGATGATGACAGGAATTGCTCTGAATATCTGACTTCAGCAGCCTCAAAGGAACTGACATTTCTTGGGCAGAACTGGAAGCTTCAGCTGTTTAATTTTGGGTGGCACTCATTTGCAGTGTCCCAGCTCATAGCAGTGACCTCCAGCTGAAAGAAGGCCTCCATTAAGGACACACTAACCTGAATGCTTGCAGTGGCACAGCCTCACCTTCCAGCCCCAGTGACACAGGCTTTTATTCAGAGGGAAAACATGCAGGCTAATCTTCCCATGCTGAAGTGCTGGCTTTGTGCTCCCAGCTAAAAGGCACGTGCAGCTTAGCTGAAAAGCCATATCTGTGATGACACATCAAATAAAGTGAATCTAGTCAGTAATGGGGGCACCACCATAGTAGGATTTGGGGTTCCAGGGGTTGGAGAAGAGGGTCACAATAAATCAGCAAGTGTGCAGTGTGCAGTTGAGCAAAGCTTTTAGGGTGCAGCACACTGGATGGTCACAGCTGGGTACCACAGATCTGTCACAGAGCCAAGACATTTACCACAAGAGATCATTTACAAAACTAGTATCTACATCATCCTGTCCTGCCTGGTCCACAGGAGCCCCTTACAGCCTCCCTCAGCCCAAGGCAAACACTTTTCTCCATGAACAAAGAGTTTAACCCACAACTAGTAGGGTCTCACTGATGCCACATAAAGGAGTTTTGCTGCTCCACAGCCACAGACAAGAGAAACCGTCAAAAATAAGATGCAAGTCCCTCTGTTCCTTCCAGAGCAGAGCTGCAGGTGATCCCACCATGTCCACCTCCATGTCCACCATCTGACATGCCAAGGGGCAACATGTGAGGGAAGAACGGGGTCCTCCTCTCTCCTCAGCATTCACAGATTGATATTTCAACCTTCTCTGGGTCCTGCACCCAGCTGGGTTGCCCTCTCCTTAGTGCCAGGCCCAAAATTTTGAGATTTTCCTAAAAATCCTGAGAGCTTTCAATACTGGCATGACTTAATGTAGAACTTTTTAATTCTTTCTGTATATGATGCAATCAAGAATCTGACCTTTCCTCCGTCTTCTTCCCCTCATAAATTATTATTAATTGGAGCTGAAATGGAAGTTGGACTGATGCTAAAACACCAGGCAGAGAGGGCTGCAAAAGGTAAACGTGGGGGAGGTATTGACTGCTGTGGATCAGCCCAAAAGAAGGATCCTGGAGGAAAGAGAAACCCCAGCACAAAGGACTGAAGGTAGCAGCTCAACAGGACACATCTGTTGCTGCTCCCAGCAACGTTCGAGCATCCTGTAAGAAATTCGTGGTCACTTCTCATGGGACTTTTTCCCATTTTCTGCAAACATCCTGGCAAAATCCTACAGCTTAGCATCCCCAGCAGCTCCCACCACCTGCTCTCTCCAGCCTCCAGCCCCGGGCTTGTCCAGGCTCTCACAGATACTGTGCAGATGAGAACAGGCTACAGGAATCCTGGGGAGGAAGCACATGTCTGTCTGTACATCTAAATGAAAAATGCCCCGGATCCAGTTTCCTCCTGTTAAGATCGTATGAAACACTCGTGCTGTTCTCTCCTGAGGAGCTGTAGGGAACCACCTTAAGCCCTATGACAGTTTTGACAACAGCTGCAGCAAGATTAATGTTTTAACTACATTAGTATCCTTAGTGGTACTAAGTGGTTTTTCATATATTTGCTCTTCCACAGTGGTAATACAGGATATTTACCCACTGGGAATGCTCCACTTTAAACAATAAAAGGACATGAGGCTGTTTTCTCCCGTACCAAATTTTCACTCACAATTCACAATGAATTTATTGGGATTCATCATGATTTAAAGTAATGCAAACAAAGCAAAAGAGAAATAAAACTCCGGATCTGGGGAGTAAGGATGTTCAAGTTCAGCAAGGAATGTTCTGCTGTGAAAGGATGCCCCGGCACCCTCCAAATTTCTCCTACTCCGGGAAATTTTATAGGGTGAGAGCAGATGAGTAAACTGTATGGAGCAAGTTGAAAATCTCATGTCAAGAGAAGCCAAACACAGTAAACTGAAATGGCACAGTTAAGGGAAATGGAAGGAAACGGAGGATAGATGGGGCTGTTGGTGTGAAAGCTGCACTTGTGTTGAGCTCCAGTGGTAATTAATAAGGGAAATGGGGTCTGGCTGTGGTGGGAGATGAATGGAAACAAGTAGGATCCATGTTGTCCCAAGGAACAAGAAAATAGCCTTAGAATCTGCAAGCGTCATTACAGTGCAACAGGGGTTCACAAGAACATGAGGAGTTAAATCTTCCTTTCAGTTGACAGGACATTTTTTTCTTCTCTCTGAGAAATAACCTGGTTAGACTCCTTGGAACAGCTGTTTTCTACCATCTTTGTCATCTGTTTTTCAAATTACCCAGATATTAAGTGATTATTTCTTATGATTTCAACTCGAGAGCATCTGGATTTCTTGAAAACTCCCATTACTTCAGGTTTCCCTTCCGCCTCCTTTACATCCTGTCTTCCTCTCTTTGGTCTCAAAATTGATTTTTGCTCTAACATGCTGATATTCTTGAGCTCAGAGATCTGGCAGGGTCTCAGCTCAGAGGGTACAGGCACGCACACAGAGGAAAGGGTGTTAATTATTCTTCATGAATCGTGACTATTTCAAAATCTTGTCCTTCTAGTTATAGTTGCGAGGGAAAGGACTATCTGAGTCAATTGTAAAATTTCTGTAGTTGTAAGATCATTCTGACGAACATGAGTCTTTAAGGAATGAGTCTTACAATGAGTCTTTAAGGAACATAAAACTATGCAAGTGCTCAGCCCTGTGCTGAAATGAGGAAGTTGCTCTCCTTCCCCTTCCATCTGCTGGATCTCCATCACAATGGTCAAATCCATGGCTTTGCTAACAAACCTGAGGCGTATTCCAAAGGTGAGTCAGTGTCTGAGATGCAGAGCACAGGCCTGAAGGCCTCGGTGCTGGGACATTTACCAGTAAGTGTGTGACCTGAAATTTAACATCAAACAGCAGGATGGGCAGCATCAGCGAGGCTGCAAAGGATTGAACGATTGTATACATTAAAGAAATGAAACATAATCTCCCAGTTCACAGCGTGATGCACTTTACAGGTTTGTGACAACAGGGCATCTTGAGACTTTAAGTGCAGCAAATATATTTTGCTAGTTTTGTAACAAGATATTGCCTCTTCGGTTTGCCACCTGCTGCCCATGTTACTCCGTGTGCATCCTAAATCAGGTATCCCTCACTACAACTGCACATTTTCTCTCTCCCCAAATCACCAAACACCTCTGCCCCCCCTGCACAAAGCTAAACTGACTCATCAGGTGTCAGTACCATGTTCTCCTCTGCAGCACAGCAATAAAAAAGGACTTGGGATTTCCCGTTTGGTTTTCCTATACAGATTCCTCTGTGGAATATACCAGGGACTCGAAAAGAGCTTTATTTGTCTGCCTTCAGGTCATTTGTGGTGATTGCTTCCTCTCTGTAGAGGTTCCAGCTGTCAGCACCGTGCTGCTGGGATGTAGCAGACTGGCACCCGGAGCAGCACACGGAGATGTTTGCAGTCCCTCCGGCTGTCACATCTCACCCTCATCATATCCCCAAGGCCTAGCAGGACCTTATCTTACAAGCCAGTCTTTCTCCCTGAGAGCAAACAGTGGTGGGTTTTGTGGCCTGGCTTGTCACCTGCCACAGGAGGAGCAGAGGGGTCTGTGATCCCCCCAGACCACAGCCCCAGTGCTGGGTCCTGCTGCACACGTGGGAGAGAGCTGAGCTGCTGGGCTGCTGAAGAACCAGACAGCTTTGATTCTGCCTGTCTGAGCATGACTGAGAGGGGGATGTGTGAGTGTTGTGCAGGGTCTGGGAGTGCTCTTGTCTCACTCATGCTCACACAAATGTCTTCACTAGAATCAGAATCATTGGAGCTGGAAAAGACCTGTAAGATCATCTAGTCCAGCCATTAGCCCATCGCTGCCAGGTCTACCACTAAAACACGTCCCTAAATACCACATCTACACATTTTTTAAATGCTTCCAAAGATGGTGACTCCACCACTTCCCTGTGAAACCTGTTTCAATGCTTTACCACTCTCAGTGAAAAAAATTTTCGTACTATCCAACAGAAACCTCCACTGGCAGAACTTGAGAAAATTTCCTCTTGTTCTCTCACTTGTTATCTGGGAGAAGAGACTGACCCCCACCTGGCTACACCCTCCTTTCAGGTAGTCACAGAAAGGGAAAAGGTCCCCCATGAGCCTCCTTTAGTTCAGGCTGAGCCTCCCCAGCTGCCTCAGCTGCTCCTCACCAGACTTGTGCTCCAGACCCTTCCTCAGCACCACTGTCTTTCTCTGGACACTGCAGCACCTCAACGACTTGCAGTGAGGTACCCAAAACTGGAGACAGGGTTTGAGTTGTAGACCCTACATCCTCACCACACTGTGGCCCATGAAGTGCCCTGTCAGTAGCAGATAATCCAGGCAAAAAGTGCACCAGAGCATCCACACATCTTTTAGGGTCTAAGGTGGGATCTCTGTGTGGCAGGTGGACTGGCTTCCTGGAAATGAGGTTTAGTACCTGTAGCACATCACTGCAGACAGCCCTTAACGGGAAAGCCCTGGGTCAGCAGTCAGAGGGTGGCCTTGGACCCGGGATCACCATGGGCTATTGACTCATGAGCAACCACAATGAAAAATCCAGCAAGGAGCACAGACTGGAGAAGGACCTTGAGAAGCATCTATTGACCTGATTGATGTCGGTTGGACCATGCTGGGCTCGGGAAATAAACTCAGGACTGAAGCTGTGCTGCTTTCCACAGCTACCTGACACCATTGCTGCTGAACTGGCACCGCTGAAGTCAGTGAATGATGGGTTGAATTTTTGTCCCACCTGGATTTTGAACACTCAGCAGCTCCCAGGCACCAACGCCCTTCCTCACAAGCCCATCCATCACGACTGCCATTGACAGATTAGCCAGGGACTGACTGGACATGAACTAATGAGCACCATTGGGGTGAGGCAGACATGTGCTAAAAGGGCAGAATAATGGGACCTTTCATCCCACAGGATGCATCTGCACTGGAAACCCTGTCCAGCCACAGCCTTGCAAACCCTCCAGCCTCTGGTCTGTTTGGGATGCAGAACATTGCACAGCTTCTGACAGCACGTGTGGGCAGTGTCCTTGCCCCAATGTGGAGTTAAATGAACATATCAGCCTCTGTGGAGATGTCCAAACTCACCCACACCCCTTGGGATAGGATCAGGGCATGCCATGAATGGTGGTAAAATATCTCTGATGTTGACACCAGGACCAGGGTGGGTGGAAGCCGTGATAGTTGGATCCCGTTCTGAAAAACAGTTTAAGATGAAGTGAGAAGCAGGTAGCAGAGACAGTTCCCAAGACCACAGGGGGAAATGAGCCTCAAAAGACACCCAGCAGCACCTCAAGTCTAAGAGCAGACCACCTCTAGCATGTTGGTGTCTATCCAGAAGGACAGGTCCTTCCTACAGCCTAAGGCAGCCATTCCCTGAAGCTGTGCCCTGGGACCAAGCTCCCAGTTACCATTCTCAGATTCGCTCCGGTCCTACCTCACTCCTTCTCTGTACTGTCTTCTTGCCTTCTCTTCCAGGTCTACAGTCATGGATCAACAATCTCCACATGCTGTGGTAGAAATCTCCCTTTTCAAAAATTTCTCTGAACTAGAATTACCTAGAAACCTCAGAAACACCCAGTTTTATCCGTGAAAGGCAAAATTTTCCCTCTTCACAAGATGCTTTACAGAGTATTTTACTTAACACCCTGGAGCCTGCAGCAACTGTTTCCCATTTGTAGCATCTTTTATTTCCCATCTGACACGTGTAACCAAAACCCTGATGTAAATAGTGTGGCACTGAGAATCTTCACGAGTACACACTGACACATTCCCTTTTGAAGATAACTGGCAGCATGCTGGATGCAAAGAGCAGCTGGAAGTAGGGAAGTAAGAGGCAGATCAGATGGAGCTGTGAGTAAATACCATAGAGATTGTGTAGTGTGGGTGTGAGCGGGGAGATTCCTAGAAAAGAGCAATAAAATAGCAGCCCTTGGCTTTAAACGTTATTTACTTATTCATCTAGACCCAGATTTCAATTGGTAGGGAACAGCTAGGGGCAAATGAGGATATAGCCAATGCAGTTTTGATGGTTGATTTGTCATAAAAGTCCATTTCACACCCATCAAGTATTTAATTACCCACACATCTTTAGGAATCCACCGCAGGGTTTCTCTTCCCAGAGTTTCAGACTGGGAGAGGCACATGACAGCACAGATCTTCCTCAGTGCAACATCCAGCAACAGAATGGTAATTGATGTATAAAAAATAGATCATCTCCCTGCTATTTTCCACCCTCCTCAGGAGGGAACTTTTTAATTGGCTGATAATATCCCCCCCTTTAGTCTGTCCTCTGAGAGGGTTATATAAATCAGGCATATAAAAGGTCAGGGGATTCCCAGGGGAGGATCCATAAAGAACAGAAAATTTGTGTTGCGGCCATTCTACTGCCTCCCCCCAAGATTCACAGAGGACCCACAGAAGCCCAACTCCACACCTCACATGGCCAAGAAGGTCCTGTTGAGCAAAAATGAATTCATGTCTTCCACTAATGAGCATTTGCTTCTCTCTCAGTAGGAAACTCCCAGTGAGTGGCACCAGTGGCAGCCAGTTCCAGTTCCCAGTGGGTTAATGACAGAACCCACAAGCCAGATCAATTTGTGAGTTTTGGCATCAAAAGGGAAATAAAGAAAGAAGGAGAGAAAAAATAAAAAGAGCATCTATTTGCCTTCATTCCCCACATTGATGAAGTTGCTTCCAATACTTGCAATTATTCTCTTCTTGAGAAAGGAATTAATTAGCATCATAATATATCTTCAAAGTTCCAAGAAGAATAAAGGAATCTGGCACAAAGCAGGATTTCTGGCATGGAAATCAGCCCCTCATCTAAGCAGCAGGGGTGATTGTACAGGCATATTAGTGTGAAACAGGGGGATGCACTTCTATTTGCTGCTGGAAAAATTTTGATAAATAAATCAAAATCTTTATCATGTCTGAATGCACTAATAAGGCCTCTGGTGCTGGAGGAGGATCAGCAACTCCTGCATGTTAAGGGCATGATTCAGCTCCGTGGAAAGCTACAGGAATGTTGTCCCAGAGTTCAGGGGGACAGAGATGAGGCAGAGAGCCTATGTTTCAGAAAATGCTGCCTTCTCCCAAGGACTGATTCAGCAGTCTTCAGGCAAAATGTGCATCTCCCTTCTGAGCCACCAGAGTAAAACTTATTTTAAGTTGGGTAAAAACCATTTATAACCCCAGACAATTTCAGCTACTGGCACGACTGCTAAAATATGATGTTCTTTACACCCTATTTATTGAGGCATCTTGATAACATATCTGGAGACACTGCGTAGACACACTGAAAAAAGGCATCCCTGTGTCAGACAGCACGGGCCACAGAAATGAAAGATGATGTAACAACAGATGAAGGCACTTCATCACAGATCTGCTGCTTGCAAAATTCAGAAGAGTAATAAGGTGGTGGGCAGCAAGACTCACAACCTGCCACACATCCAGTTGCCACTGTAGGAACAGGAGTTCATTGTAAATCACGGCGGGAGATGACTCGGAGGTGGTGCTGAAGGACAAATAGCCATTGCTTCATGGGCCACTGACACCAAGGCAAGCCACGGCCGTGGTGGGCTGCGTTACTCAAACAATGATGGGCCAGATAACGTCAAGCATGAAATGTAATCCTCACCTGACCCGAATGGAAAGTTCTGAAATAAAGACGTTGGAAAGAAAGAACGATTTTATGTATTCTTGAAAAATAGTGACTGGCACCTGTCAGTGCATCTCACATTCCTCCTTGAAGGTTTTCACTGACATTAAACAAGAGTGTAAATAACTCTAACAAAAGAGAGGGTGGAAACAAAAGAGGTGAGGTGAAATGCAATTAGGTTCTGCAGGGAGGATGAGCAGGCAGGTGCAGGCAGCTCCTGAGCAACCAGCGCGGCCGGAGCCATTTGAGATGGCTGCACTTGTTATCTTCAATCTGTTTACAGAGGAGTAATTGAAAGTAGAGATGTCTGTCAGGCCAAGTGTAACAGTTTGTTCATGCTTTTCTGCCCTTTCAGTGTAGCTGAAACGATGGCAGGAGTGATAAAGGACGAGGATCCACGAGGTGTGAAACCTATCTGATTGGCACCGGGAGAAGCTGTGATGTGTGTCAAGTTCACCTCCACAATGATGTTGTTTTTACAGCTTGTGACTCGTTTGGGTTTGTGCAACTAATACAAAGCTATTTCTGGCCACCGGGACATGCGTTTGACCAGAGCAGGATGGAGGACAGATTTTGTGCAGGTCGCTGTGTCTGTGTTTTAAAAAGAGAGCCCTGGGAGCGGAGCCCCAGAGCTGCTGGTGCAGGACACGCCCAGGAAAAGGGGGTTTCTAACTCCATTTTCCTACTTCATTTACTCCATTTTACAGTTTCCCCTACTGTTTTCTTAGCGCTGTAACAGGAAAACTCTGTATTAGGCGCTTTCAAGCAAAATTTTGTGGTGAGTGAAACAAGCAAGTTGCTTTTATTTCCCCTGTTTCAGACTAAGAGCTGTGCCCTGGGCAGACTTCCTAGAGTGTGCTGCAGATATCCAGAGTGAGACCTATGAGAAACATTCCTGCAAAAAGTGTGAGCTGACACAACAAATTTGATATTCGACCTGGACATAGTGCACCTAAGGATCCTAAAAATAAATACAGAGGTAAAATCCCTTTTTCCCCCTCTAACCCTGTTTGATTCTTGATTTTAAGACCAGGAAAAGGCATCAATAAATGTAAAAATGTGTGAGAAAAAGAATATTTCTGAGATATTATTTTTTTTTTTTTCAAAATTCAGGAACTTTCCGTATGATTACTGGGGAGCATCACTCAAAGGAAAAACTAGAAAGTAGCACTGAATACTGGAAGACAAGGAACATTAGACTATTCCACATGCTCACCGGATTTAGAAGAACGTCAGGCACTGGTAACTTCAGTCTTCTTTCCACTGTTTAACCCATGGCTAAAAGAGTCTTTATAAGGTTATTTTTTACTTAGAAGAAGAATAAAAGATGGCACAAAAGAAAAGGGAGACCTCGCAGTGATCCTGCCTGGGCCTAAAGAAATAAATCCAACAGCACTTTATGAGAAAAGCAGGTGAGGTTTAGACTAAGCTCCAAGTATCTCTTTGCTTTTGGGATGATCTTGTCATTTGATTCTGGGCTGTGTTTGGTAGAAAGCACCTTAAAAGTGAGAAAACACCATGCAATGTCTCAGATCTTCCAAGTAAAGTTTCTTAGAGTTGCTTGAACAATTCAGACATTCCCAGCGTGCACACATGTGAAACAAAACCCACCAGCCATGCTACCCCCAAATCCCATTTATTCCTTTTCATGCTCTGTTGTCCTTGAGCTCCAGCTGGCACCAGCAATGGCCACAGCGAGTCGCAGGGAGTGTCCCCCCTGCCTCAGCAGCTCCGGAGGAAGGGTTGGGAGAAATCTCAGTAGGAAGCCTGCATGGCAAAGATTTTTTCACCCCTTTTTGAAGGCACAATGTGACCGAAGAATTTAGATAAGGCTCCAAATGCATCTGTCCCTTGGGGTGAGTACTTGCAGGCAGAGCCTGTGCTACAGACCGAGGTTGAAGATTCCCCCTGTCACAGATAGGAGCTGGATTAAGCTTCACACATAAAATTTCTCCCCTCTCTTTTCCATAACTAAGACGCAGTTCCAGCTACAGGGTTGCATTCTCTGCTGGCACAGATGATTGTTACTGCACTGGATTGCCCCACAGTCAGCTTACTGGAGAAGGGAAAATGGAGAGAACCCCTGGAGGTTTTTAACCAATTTAAATAAAAACCAGCATGGATGAATGTGACTCCTTGTGTCCTAATAAACAAACAATACAAAACTCTGCCAAACCTACCAGAGGCTTGAATCTAGGGCTGAGATTTGTGGCTAGCCAGAACCCAAATCCAAACCCAGACCTGGCTTCCTCCCAAGTGAGTCTGAATTTCACGTCTGGTTTTTCTAATACTGTTGCTTATGCAAAGCCTAAAGCTAGTCAGCATCTTCACGGTAACGTTGGTTTCCCGCTCGCTCTGAGGGACAGGGAATGGCAGAGCAGAGCACAGAGAGCTGTTTGTCTTTTGCAACCTGTCTTCATCTCCACAGATCAATTTGGCAAATTAAATTCAGGGCGTGAATGGCCCTGCCGCCCAACCACTCCGGGATTGATGCGGCGCTGTCTGTGCCCCACAGAATATTTATGCCAAAGAGCATTAAAAATAAATAATGAAATGCTGCTTCTTCAATATACTCTGACATTCAGCAGAGAGAGAAATGAAGGCAAGGTGGGGAGGGGGGAGGAGAGGGGAAAGCAGTCAGTTCCCAGAATGAAAAGCACAGGCACGTGTGTGAAATGGTTTTGTCTGGAACAGCAGGACCAGGTGGCAGGAGGATGCTGCAGAGGGGAAAATACTCAGCTTTCCTCCCTAGCAGGCAGAACTGCATAATTGCAATTTGGGCAGGCTGTTGGGTCCCCCACAAGCCTTGCTGAGGCAAAACTCCCTCCGAGATTAAATTATTAAGCATGGCAGAAATGAAGAGGAGAAAATCAGGTTCAAAGTTACCTGCTGGAGGGTATTTTGGTAGAGAGGAGTTGATCAGTAGGGAAATAAGTATAAATAAAGCACACACCCAAATTTTTTCTCAAGGTCTGGATGCTAATCTCACATTGCATGGATTACCTAGATAATTTGAGCAGGCAGATCCCCAGCTGACTGAAACCAGGCTGCTCTCCACAGTGATTTTGAAGCTTAGCCCTGCAGTAGCCACACATGGACTCCCAAGATCTGCATGAAACCCAGAGCCGGTGGGCAAAGACCTGTTTTAGCACCCAGAAACCAAACCTACTCCTCACAAAACAGACATGAAGTAATTCTGTGCAGGATTTGCACTGAGGCTGTAGCTCTGAGCCAATATTCACCTGGATATCCAGCACAACAAGGAAATACTGTTATATTTCCCATTTACCCACCCACGACTCATCAGCGGCTTTTACCAGGGAAAAGAAACATCAGAGCAGCTCCTTCCCCAGCCCAGGCGAGGGCTGAACAGATCCACTCATAAGCTTGGTGGCACTGTTATCTGTCTTTTCCCTCTTGCCCTCCATTTGCTGTCTGGGATATTCCAATTCACTCCAATCTTTCAGCCACTTCCCCTTTGTTCACCTCTCTTTTGTGCTTCCTTTTGTGCAAACACTCCAGCAAATGAGGTCCCTGGAAGGAACAAAGGCATTTAAGGATAATGTTGCTATCCTGCAGGAAAATGGTTTTCAAATTTACCATCACGTATAGAGCTAGGAAATATTTTACAGACTTCACTTTTTTTCTTTTTTTTTTTTTCCATCCAAAACATTTCACAAGTTTGGACTGATTAATGTGAAATTACTTTGTCAGAAAAATGGGTAGCAGTGGTGGGAAATAACAATGTTTATTTTTAGCATTTAGAGAATAAAACACTGGCTTTCAGCTGCACTTAGGTTTTTTTGGCTTCAGTTTTATATAGCAGATCTTTTAAAGCCTCTGAAATTAAAAATAAATCAATTTTGGTAAAAAAAAAAATCTCTTTTTTCATCTGACTTCCATTTTTCTTAAATAATGCAAAAATTATTTCCAGTTGAAAGGAGTTCTTCCTATTCTCATAACAGTTATATATCATTAATGCCTTGTAAGAGCTACATTTAGCCAATGAGCTAATACAAATAAACCATGTGATTGGCAAAGACAACTCTAATTAGAAGGACTTCCAACAAATTGACCACAGATGAGATAAAGGGCAGGATAAGTAAAATGCTATATAAATTACTTGCCATGAATTATCTACCAGCTCAAGGCAACTGACAGTAATAGACCTGGGCAGCACATTGTGTCACCTTTCATTCCAGATCCCGATTTTTCCAGTGAAATCAGGAACAAAAATCCTGCTCTGCTCACTAAGGAAACGCACAAGACATAAATTGTAGTGGGGTATTTTTTGTGCCAGAGGTGGCTCTTTGTGTCTCCTCGTCCAATTGTACTTTTCTTGCCTTATACCCAGAATTCTGAACTCTTGAGGATTTTGGTGTGATCCCTGATGGAGCCAGATTCAGGTTCTGAGCAGCAGGGAGCACAGCAAGCACTTCATCGGGGATAGGGGTAAGAGAGATAAAATCATCATCCCCAGGAGATGTGTCCCTCCAAGGAGACAAAGACCTGTCGGACTGCTCTCCACTGAAAGTGTGGCTGGTGTGCAGGAAAAGGCAGGAAAAGATTCCTAAGGTCGGTTTCCAAGACTTTGGTTTTCATGTAGCCAAGAACATTTTCTGCACTGGACAGGGTGTGTGCAGCATCTTAAACAAAACCTTGTAACATCTCTCTGCAGGGATTGATTTAGATGGCATGATAAATCATTTCAAATAAAGGTATGGGATGATATCCAGAGACTTCAGGCTTCAATCTAATTAGGAGTCTGGGAACAGCGCAGAGCTGCTGGATGAGCAGGGGTTTGTGCACAGCCAGCACCTTCATTTAGGGCACATCCAGACCTCCCACCCCCACATGGCTGCCAATACCCACGTTGCATCGAGGCTCCCAGCAGAATTAGTGGTCGTGGTGGTCTCAGTGGGGAGGAATGAATGGGATAAGTGCACTACCTACCCTTAAATCAGCAACAGGGAACAAAAATCACCTTGTAATACAGTGCCAGCACCAGGAAGCTTGTATTTCTTCTGGTGACATGGCAAGGCCCATGACATCATGCCTCGGTGTCATGGCCCCACATCATTTCATCATGAGGTAATCAGGTCAGCACCAGAGTAAGGACCCTATAAATCAAGCGACGAGAGCCAGAGGCTGTTTCTGATCGAAGGGCAGCCACGGGGAGAAGGTGCCATTCACAGCCTCAGAACAGTCTCTCCTGCAGCTGCAGAGCTCAGGAGGGAGGGGGAAGGAGAAAAAACCCCCAACACCCAGGTGTTTGTAGTTTGTCCTTGCTTGGAGGCAGCCAGATGCTTTAGCATTTCAGAGAATAGGTAGAGGAAGGGGAAGGGAAAGAAATACCCTTTGCTTTTCACAAGGAGACAGGAAGAAATGAGAGAGTCCATTAGATGTTAATAAATTATCCTGCAATATGCCGGGCAGGCAAGGCCAGCTCCTTAACTCCAGAGCTGGCAGTGCTAGGCAGAGATGCCAATTTATCCACGTCTGCAGCATTTTGCAATAACACGCCAGACTGTGTGATACCTTCCCCTCCTGCACCAAATGCTTCCTCAGAGCCCATCACCAGCAGCACCGTGATTTAAGACCGGGGTGAGTGTGTGACCTGCAGGGCCAGTTAAAGCACTAAAATAAATTGCCAGAGGAGGGTATGGAACCATCATCATCGGCAATTTCTAACAGCAGGTTCGACATCCTGCCTGCAGCCAGAGGGATGGAGCAAAACACCCTTGCAAAGTCCTTTCCAATGTAGTTTTTATGATTTCACTGTTTACAGAAGCAGCTTTGAGAGCTCTGAGCCCTGTTCCACATTTGCTGCTGCCTGACCAGAAAAAAAATCCTTAAATATAAAATCCTTTGCACTTATTTTTTTCTTAGACTTGGTTTATTAAATGGACTTCAAATCCAATTTTAGAGGTTCTTCCTTTATCAAGAGAGATGTTTCCTATTGCAAAGGTTATATCAGCCCCACAGATTACTGCCTGGTCTGAAGCAAATACCCTGGCAAAGGTCTCAGTGCACTCTCTTCTCCACAGACCTGAAGAAGTAGCTCAGTCCCAAACTGCTGTCTGGGACCATCCTCTTTCAAATCCACCAGATGCAGAGCTAAATCCTGAAAAGGGCTCTTGCTGCTTCACACAAAGCTTGATGGAGTGGAGAGCCTAGGTAACAACCTGAACTGATAAATTAAAAATAGTTTTAATTGTTATCAGAACGTCCCTCCAGGCTTCATAGCCAGAAGGTGAAATGCAAGCCAGTCCAGGCGTTATTTTTTAATCATCTCAGAATTTTAAAGTTCAGCACCTGAGTTTTGCAGGGTGGATGTCTGAGATACAAAGGTCTGAGTCTGGCAGAACTGAAACGGTGCCAGAGCAGAGCCCAAAAGGTGAGGCACAAAGTGTTTCCCTGGAGAATGCTAAGCACCCTCACCTTGGCTCTGAAACACTTCTCTGGCAGGTGCTTGCCCTGTCCCTGGGTGCACTCAGAGCCTCACAGGACTGAGCTGAAAGTTCATCGGTTACACCATTTACCCAAACAAAGATAATGACATGACAAGTAAAATCAATTTTCATGTGGTTTCTAAGCTGAGATTTGCTTCCAGAGGTTAAAGACACCAGGCAATACCCTTCAGTGAAGCTAAACAATTTATAGCAGCTGAGGATCTATCCTTCAAAGCTTAACTGCTAAGAGCAGGGAGAAATTAATTTCTGAATCCGGTGCATGTTCAACCAAACTCAAAATAAATGGGGATTATTATTCTTTTCAGGTGAAAAGCAGATTATAAAAATAAATATACATTGTAAGTTTAAAAGCAAGACTCTAGGGAGACAGCTGGATTCAGAGAGAAATTAATCAGAAAGCAACTTCTGAAAGCATTGAATATTCTTTGCCATTTCCCAATCGATTCTTAACTCAGAGAGCAGGAAAACAGCCGACACTTCTAATAGCTGCTTTTGGAAGTGCAGTCTGCCCAGCAGTGTGATTTGTGGGGCTTGCATGAGTTCCTGGCAGTCACTGCAGATGAATCAGTGGTTTCTTTTTTAACATCATCTGTGATAATAGTCTGGCAGTGAGGAGAAGTGTTGCTTTCCTGCAATCCAGCTTTGCAGGATGCTATCCTCTTTGGTAAAGCAGACATTAAGATTCAAAATCTGAGAAGGTCCTAATATAGAGAATATGAACTAAATATATCCACTCTGCAGATCGATTTTTCCCTTGCCAGCATGTTAACATGTTTTTTCTTTTTCTTTTCTTTTCCTTTCCTTTTTTTTTTTTTTTTAATCATCTGAGATCAGTGCCACATTCTCAAGCACTTGGCCAAATTAATAAAATCAATTCATTATTTCAGGTTCCTGCAGCTTTAACTCCCCTGGTCTGCCTTCTCAAAGTAAACGCAAAGAGGCTGCATAAGCACAGGCTGCCTCTGGGGTAGGAGAGAACCTGGGAATCAGACCAATTGCCTCCCTCACTTCAGCTCCATCAGGGAATTTTGAATCTAAACCCTGCTTTTTTTCACCACCTAAAATGAGTAAGCTGGGCCTTGCTATTAAGAATTGCATCACTCTAGGAATATAAATAAATAAATATTTCTGTGAGACCACTGCTCACCAGCAATCTTTCTATCAGCCAGTCTTCCTCACACAGTCTTCTCATTAATTAAAAGCTGCACAGTTTGGACCACTGAGGCAAATCACAGTGTAGCACCCAAAATATCCCCCTGGGAATATCTCGTGAAAGCTCCCACTAATCTCCCAGGAAGGGGCTCAGAGCAGCACAAGCAAACAAGCCTCAATGATTCCTCAACAACTAATGAAATCTGGCAAGGCAAAAAAAAAGATAAATGGGGAAAAAAAGTAACCAAAACAAAACCCTTGCCAGTGTGCAGGGAGGTTTTCTGGGGTCTCTGCATTAGGAGATGAAAGCCTCTCACGCTCAGCTCGACGCTGTTGAGAGCCGAACCTTTGCCGCAGACTTCCCTCAGCATGAGTCCCTGTCCCTGAAGGGTGCTTTATCCCCTCGGAACAGCAAACAACACAACATCCCAGCACAGGAGCCACTTCAGTGCTTGAAGATCCAGCCTTTCACTGCAGGCTTTACCTTCCACCCCTACGCAAACACCAGCCAAGGCCTGCACAAACAAATCAACTGGAGAATGGATTGGGGGAAAAAAAAACTGTCAAAACACTAAACACAGCTTTCTTTTCACCTCTTTCAGCACTCAACCAATGGATGTTTCCCTAGGTTAGAGTAAGGAGGGTTGAATTAGTGCTTTATAAACAGGTGAAGTACATATCCAAACCTGCACTTTCTCAGGTTAAGGGTAAGAATGTAAAGTAACACGACAATACACATCCCCAGCATTGCTCAGGAACAACCAAGCATGTGCACAAAAGCATCTATTAACATGCTTTACTTTTTCAAACGCTTCAATGTTTGACACTTTCTGCATGGCTTGCTACAAGGAATCAGTAATATTTTGTCTTAACGCTTTCTTTAGTTTACTACTAAAAAAATAACAGGGAAGATCTGTTTCAGTTCATCATTTGTCCTGGTGTATTTAGAAATTCAAGAGTCCTCTAATCCTTTCCTCCAAGGAAAAGGAATCTGATCCACTTTTGAGCCTCTAAAATGCTACAACGGGCCTTCTCAGTTCTCATTATAATGAAGTTATGGCAGGTGCTGCCTCCCTGGCCCTCAACAATACTGCATGAAGTCAAAGGATGTCTTCCCATGTGTTACCCCTACATTTAAAACTGAAATAGAAACTTCCTCTGACTGGTGTTTGGTCAGTGCTTTACAGCTGGAGATGAAAGCCTTTGGCAAGCTGAACCCAGCTCAGTCCACCTTGGATTAGAAGGAAATTTTGGCTTCTTAATACTGTTGTTCTGGCCTTCCTTTACACTTCAGCTGGGGTCTGGGAACCTGACATTATTTAGGGTTCCAGAGAAAAAAGACATCTTAGTTTAATTTAGCCTTTGGTTTGAGTTCAGCTGCTCTGGCTCGTGCTGACCAACCTGTTTGCCTGCACAGCACAAGCACGCAGAGACAACAGGGAGAGAAACGTCAGCCACATTCACACCTCCTGGAAACGTGATCTTGCTGCCCTCCTTCCCTCTGTTGTTCGTGTATTAACTCTCCATTTTGCTGGTTTTGTGCCTTGGAGCACAAGGAGTGAGAAGTAAGAAGGGACCTTGCCGGGCACCCAGCACCGTACTTAGAGTGTGGTTCAAGCCCTTTGTTCACAGCACAGCAATCCTGGTCTGTGTGGGCCAACAAAGACATGGAGGGGGGTTAAAATGCTGTGCCCTTCTCCTGGTGGGCCTGCACTGACCCAGAGACACAGGGGTCAGGGCAGGCCAGATATTGCCTCTCTTCACAGACACATTTCCCCCAGATGCTCCTCTATCCTCCAGCCCTTGCTCCGTCCCTTGTGTTCACGAGTTTATGGATGACACAGCCCTTTCGTAGAGCTTTGTGCAGCGCCTGCTTATGGTCCTGAACCTAAGTGAGAGCCCAGTTCCCAGGAAAGGCGGTTCAGAGATGGAAAGGACAGGAAGAAACATGACCTGCATCTCAAGCAACAAGCCCACCCTTCAATCCCCTGCCAGGAAAAGCCACAGTGAAGCCAATAACTTTCACTCAGCAGAGACCAACAATTCCAAAGCAGAGAATAAACCAACCCTTCCTTAAGTCATGTCTTTCCTTGACCTTCCCAGCAGCAAAACAACTTGTGTGCATTAATGATGCCCCTCCCAAACCCAAATGTCCTCCTTTTCCAGCAGTACCTGGTTTTTCAGCTGACACCCAGGGCAGGATTCCAGCAGGAGCAAACTCCCCTTGAAAAGCAAGTGCCAACAATGAGGAACCAAGGCATTTTTCCTGCGCATTTCAACATATGAGAGTAAGTAAAGACTAAGGCCCAGTCCTGATCCTGAAATCACTCTGCTTTTACTCCTAGTCTGGATCTCTAGTCTCTACCAGAAGCACTAGAAAATCCAGTTCCCAATGCACCAGCTCAAGGATTTTCTTCTCAACCAGGGTAGAGAGTAAAGACGGAAAACCCGGCGTTCAAACAGAACCAAGAATGGCTGTTGTTCAGTCATCTGCTTTGGATTTTTCAATGCCTTATTAGGAGTTGACTGACAAAAAAAGAAAAGGAATAAAAGGAATAACAAATCCATAGCCTGTCTAGCAGGGAGAAGGGAAGAATGCAACACTTTTACAAGACTGATAAATTGAAACGAACACAAACTCCACAGCCATGACCTTTTAAAGTGTCACTTTTAGTGAGAGCATTGGCATGGAACGGTGCTTTTGATTTGTGCTGAGCAGAAACATTCAGAAAATCCAATCTGCACTTTGACATTGGCTGAGACAGATCAGCCTTTGCCAGTTAATTTAGAAAAGCTCAGGATGGTTTGTGCTGCAAGGTAAGACTGAACCATCTGCCTTCCTTCCCCTTGATTGCCCACTGAATCCGCAAAACCTCTTTAGGGGCTATATAACATGGATGTGACTTTTCCAACCACTCCCCAGCCTAAAGCTGATTTCCCCAACTGGGGAAGCATGTAGGGGTAGTATGGGGGGTCACTGCCAGCACTACTGCCTTCTGTCAAACTGCTCCCAGAAATATCTGTCAGCTTGGCAGCCTCTCCATCAGAAAGATGTTTTCTCTTGCCATCACCTGCCTGACTACCCTAAGACAAGGAGACCCACCAGGCCAGGTAATGTCCAACCAGCCAGCAAAGCTTCCCTCTGCTGGGCACTACAGGTCATTTGTGATGTTTGGAAAAGGTTTTGTGCTGCCTAAAGCCTGAGATGAGATCACTTCCCTCCAAAGATATCTTCCCCCAAGACAGGCAGGGTTTGAACAAACATGGGTGTATATTCTTGCCCAAGCCTGAACCTGCAATGTTACGTTACATCCACAATGGAAAACCAGCCTCTCACAGCTCTGCCTTTCACACAGAGATGAAGGGAGTTCTACCAGGGATGAAAATATGAATAAAGACGTGTGCCAGAAGTTTTAGGGGGGAGGTAACGTGAGCCACAGACTCCTTGAAGAGCCTGTGCTATACCTTGTACTGCTAAAAACAAAACCTTTCCTGCACTGGGTTTTACAGGGATTCAGGAAATGAGCAGGCAATCCAAGGGAAGCACCATCACAAGGTACATGTTCAGGTCCAATAGCTCATTTACTCCTATACTTTTTCCCAGCTGTTAACCAAAGATGGGACTCTGGTTAATGCACATTTAAATTACTAGTTTATTCTAACTCAGCATGTCTGGTTTCAGCTGAGAACAGTTTGTGTCACTCCCTGGTATGAGACCAGGAGCTGTTAAAATAAAATAAAGCTGGTATTTTTAACCACGCCAACAATCAATATGCCTCAGAGAAACACAATGAGCATATCTGCAGCCTATAAGAGTCTTGTCTCATTCGGGAGAGCTCTTCTAGGCTGAACAGCAGTTCCACACCTTTGGAAGTTAAAGCACAATTCTTTCTGCTAATGAAGAAATAGAAAACTGAAGAGCATGTGTCCCCAAGCAGATTGAGTAATGAGGTTGCTTTCTGTTAATGCAGTGTAGGAGAGAGGGCAGGAGGGAAGAAGCCTCCAAAGGAAAAGGGCTGTTGAGCTAACAGGCAAATCTGTGCAACAGCACAGGAGACATGACTGGCTACAAACTGGAGAGGAGAAGTTTGTCTCCAAAATTCCTCATTATTAAAGCACATGGTTCTGGAAGGGCCATTTCCTCAGGCCACATAGGACCTTTGGGCCCTCAATTCCCAAGTAATATGTTAAAGCATGATTTGCAGAGGATTAAGTTTGGATGAGTTTGGCTTCATGGGCATAGCAATAGGCTGGGGAGGGTAGAGAGAATTTTTGCAAAAAGTCCATTGCACTGGGAATTATTTTAGCAAGAACATGGAAAATAATTCCTCGCCCTCTTCCCTTACAGCCAACTCTGTCTTGGTCAGCACAAATCTTCCCCTCTCATCTACATTAAGATGTTGCAAGGATACTAAACAATCAATTGATTTCTCAGAGGACTTTCTACATTTATCAGCCTGGAAGACTAAGATTAATTCAACTCCAAATTAAAGCAAAGGCACTGGCAATGCCTGGAGAGCCCTGCAAATGCATCTTTCATTACCCTTTTTCAGCTCTTGGAGGACTTGAAGCTGCACATAATTTAAAAATGTTTGGAAAATTGTGGGGCTATTTTTCAATTACCAGACATTTGTCTTTTTCCCAGAGATTTTCTCTGCCCTATTTCAGATTGCCTAAAAAATGGAATAAAATCTTGCCATGATTCAAGATCTCATCCTGCAAACCCTGCCATTGTGTCCAGATGACTTTGCCCACAGCTGTACAAGTAATACCTTTCTAAATTAAAAGGCAGGTGTGATACAAGTTTTTATCCCATTTTTTCTTTCACTGCTCCTGAACTATGAATAAAGAGAAATTCCTGAGCACAAGTAGATAATGCATGAATAATTCATCACCCCATGTTCTCTTCCAGATGTAGAGACCCATGTGCAGATTCCTGTGCCTTTGAGTCTCCTGGGGGGCTTGGATACAACTGACAGACAGGTTTCTCTTATGCTAAATCTTATTTCATGTCCTAGACCTGTGCTAGCAGCTCTCTCAGGCTGCAAGCAAACTCCCTGATGAATTGCCTCGCCTCCTCCTCCTCTTTGCTCTTCCTTTCATTTGCTTTGTCGGAGTTGCTTACACGCAATCACGCCCCGCTTCGCAACTCCCGCAAAAAGGAATAAAACATGGAGAAATGTTTTACATTCAGCCCCAGAAACACGTCTCCCTTCTCCCAGATGTGTGTTGCCTCGGGTTTAGCTGTGTGTACACACATCTGATTGCACAGAGGAGAGTTACCACATTCAGCTTTGCATCAGACAGGTCAGAAAAAGCCCAGAGTCCTTCGCTGCCCAATGTGCTTTTTCATTTTACAAAAGGAGTTTGGTTTTCATTAAAGGAAGGGCAGAACAACACTGATAAAGCATTCCTTCAGTTTTTAAGTTGCCTAATGTAATAGAGAATATTAATCAAAGCGCAAAAGAAAAATCATATGCTTCCCCAGTCACAAATGTCATTAGAATAACTTTCCAGCTTTAGAAAGTTCTTTCCAAGTTGTATCTTGAGTGGCAGTTACTAAATTAGGCTGAAAGTCATCCATCTATTCTATTTTCTCCCCAGAAAACACATTATTTTAAATTTATCTCATAATGTTTTTTTTTTTTAATCTCTTTTTAATAATGGTAGGGAAAAGAAAGGGATGGAGAGCTTTTTTTGTCTTGATTTTGTTTTTATCCAACAGTATTCAGATTTGAGTCCTTTTTCACAGTGCATAGAACTAGATATTCTAGAGGTCTTCTTTTTTCAATGAGAAATGCAATTTTTCTGTTAGGAACAAAAAAGTTACTAGTATTTCAACCAGCTCAAGGAAAAAAACATGTACTGAAAGACCAAATATCAGACCCGGCCACTGCTCATTGCCAGCATTGACAAGGGGCCACCTAAAGATGTCCCTTTGCCACGGGGGTCACATACCCAAGAAAGTGTCACAACAGTGATGAGGGCTCCACAAGAAGGAGGAAAATACAACACAGTGTGGAGTTCTTAGCTGAACCCTTCTCCAAAGCGTGCCCTTACATCCTAGAGTCAATCCCAAACCAGGACTGATAGCATTTGCTTCCAGCTTTTTCTGTGCTTCTTGACTGAAAAGGTGATGCTGCCCCTGGTCACAGCATCATGAAAACTTGTAAACTAGAGGGAGCACCTCACTGCTTGCTCTTCCTTAATTTTCATCCTTGTTTCTCAAGGGCTTGTCTGAAAACACCCTCACAAAGCCATCCAAGAGAAACGGCAGGGCTGTAGAGACAGAAAACAGAACAACTGGCCACGCACAAGGGCTGTCAACTGCAGAAAGAAAAATTGAGAACAGATACAGAAAAACATTGCTCTTCATACTCATTTATAGTCATCTTTAGACAGTACAAGGAAAGCCAGCACACAGGCAAAGAGTCCATTCCATGTCTGCCTTTCCCATGGATTGGGTCTTGCTCAGTTCTCACACCAAATACTTAGAGGGTTTTATAACTCCCCTAAATCCATGTAGAGGCCTTGTGAGTTCATCAGCTTTTATACATGAAAAAAATCTGAATTCAGCATGAGGGAATTTTACAATGGAGTTCATTTGGGAGCATGCCAGATCAGGGAAGGAAGATGGATCTTGTTTTAAGATGTGCTTATTTGCTATCCTCACACCTACACACACACATTTGATTTTTAATGTGGGTATCATAAACAGGGCTCTGTGCATGCCTGTTTCTCTGGGAAGAAGCTGAGTGGAAAGGAAATGACAAAACATTTTCTAGAGTCCCTACCATGCTTATAAAATGACTGTTCCAACTGTGAAATAATGCTGGATACTACAAGTAAAAGTTGTGGGTGTCAATGTACTACTGGAATGTGTCTAAGTGTTAATTTCTATATAACATTAACACCAACAGATTTCCTTTAGTCAGACTTGAGTCAGACCCGCTGGGCACCTCCAGCGACCGGAGCCAGACTTGGTGCTCAGCCTGGCTGTCCACGTTGCCATGAGCAAGGGCAGCAGTTAACACTCAGCACCTGGTTATTGGTGTTTATTGGTGGAAACATTTTGTGCTGCGTGAGTCAGCCCTATTGAGTGCATGGTGTATTTAGGTGCATTACACCATGTTGTGAGCTGGCTGGATCAAGAATGTATTGCTGCTTATCGAGCTGGAGAGTTTGGGGCTGTGTGGGGGTGACCCTCAGGAACAAGAGCTGGAGGTGCTCACAGCCAGCCTAGCACATAACTCATTTAGCACATTACAAGTTTTACAGGGTACGGGGAGAATTGTTATTTGAGAAAATCAGCAGGACATCAACAAGTACTGAGGGTCTGACCTGCCTGTGCACCTCTGAAACCCTCAGGAGAGCCCCCAGCTGCAATTTAAGGCACTCAATTACTGCAGACACTCCTGGGTGATTCTGTGAGAACCAAGTAAAGATATATTTCCTTTTCCTCCATGGACTAGAAATGAAACAAACATTTGGTCGGCTGAATCAGAACAATAACATGAACCATTTTCCAAGGGTTCCCTTTAAAACTCCTTATACCTTCCAATAAATAAATATCATCTTATGCCCGGCAGTTTTTATAACTTATCATTATATTTTGATAATCAAATTATCAAACCTTTGATATGGGATTTAAAGCAAGAGAATTAGAACACAGAGGGGCAGGGAAAGAAAAACATTGGAGCCAGCTAGTACGTCAACAGAATGACACCCTAGAGGAAGAACCTGAGATATCCATCTATTTTTCATCATCAAACTAGTGATACATCATTTGGCAATTAACTGAGAGCTAAAAACATTAAGTATTGATTCCAATTAACTCTGAGGTGTAATTAATTGTTTTCTTACCTTAAGATCTCCAATGTAAAATAGCAGTTTGTAAGGCTGTGTCATGAAAAAAACACAACAGCTGGTAAGAGCAGGGAGACTTTGGACACTAAAGGAGACTCCAATGCATTTAGTCTGGTTGGGAAATCGTCCCTGCTTGTCATTTAATTATGTGCAAAAGTAATTTATATTTTATTCGATTTTTGGCAGTATTAAATCTGTGCTTTCAGGGAAGAGCCAAACAATTCTGAAAGCTTTCTGATGAGCCTATTGACACAGAGAGAAAAACTGTATTTTTATAATTGCACACCCAGAAGGTTTGCCCATGGTTTGGGGTGTCAGTCCAAGTCTGAGGACCAGGGAGCACTTTGCTGTCCAGAGTCCTTTACTGCTTCATTCTTCAATTTAAGGCCCAAAACATATGGGTGGTGACTCCAGTAATGTCTTTTCCTGAACGTGTGCCAGGGCAGGTGTGTAATTCAAGCTACAAATGGGAACCTTGTGCACTGCAATCTGAGTAGTCGTGGGCCAGTGCACAGGTGCAGTAAATCCCCAGAACTTCTTTGACTCCTGCCCCACAGAAGTAGCCTCCATCCATTTTCTGCTCACCACAACTACACCAAATTACAAGCAAGCCCTGGCAATAGTTGAATAATTATATAATTAGCTATGATTTATACAGCTGGATTTTGCTCATAGAGGGGTATTTAATGAGAGACTGTGCTGGAGCAAGGGGGGATGATTTGAATTTCAGCCTTCTTCAGGCTATTCCACAAGGTAAATTCCACCTCCACAGCAGCATTCACATGGACTTGCCCTTTGGAGACAGCAGGGAAGTAAAGCAGGTGAAGAAACCCAGCAGAAATTTCCACATTAGTGACTCAAGTGCTCGGCTGCTCTGTCTCCTGGTTGCAGTTTTCCCAAGACCATTGTTCTCATCATAAACAGTTGACTCAAAAGATTTCAAATAAAGCAATCCCGCCCCATCCCCTGCTGCTCTCTTCCCAATACACAGAGATGTTTAAAACAAACCAGATGTGCCACATAAAGCTGTTTTGTGATAAAATCCTCAGAAGGCTCTTGCTCTCCCAGCCTGTCCTCAAGTATTAGAAGTGGCCAGTTCATTTCCGTAAGTTATTATGCAAAATAGCCTGACAAGCCAGGGTGTTGGGGAGATGATTTCCCTTCTCTAATGTGACTTTCACACTCTCCTGATGATATACAACTTTAATAAAAAGCAAAAATAGAAAGTTCAGCTGAGTTGGGCATGTGGTGCACGACTCAATCCCATTCTCCCCTCAGGCACTAATTTAAAACACATCCCAGGATACTGATAGGAGTCCAGCCTGCTGAGAGCCTGGTGAGAATGCACATGAGTTCAGGGCTGGAAGGTCACAAACTGGCAATGTCATTTTGCATAAGGATTCCCAGATGATCCTCATTTCCAGAACAAATGTAGGACACATCTGATAAAAAGACACGAGGTAGTACTAATTGCTTCTGTAGTAGCACTTTTAATCCCTTCAACTTTTAGATAAGAATTTTTCGTGCTGCATTTTGGAACTGGAGGATCCCAAGTGGTCTGAAAGGTCACCAACACAGTGCAGAGCCACATGCTCTGAATCTCAAACTGTTATTGGGTAGTACCAGATTCAAACCACTGCCAGCCCACCACAAGCTCCCCTGGGGCTTGGCCAGCCTTCAGCAGAAGGTAAAATTTCCTCCTGGCTTTTCACAGCCCTTTCAAAAGCCCTGGGAAGCACAAATAATACATTACAACTATATCCTAACTACCCCGCCAACCCAAGTACCCCAGGTGCATGAGGAGATGGGTACAAGGTAGGGAAGGAGGTGATAAAAAAGGAGAGGGAAAGGGGAGAAGGGACAAAAATAAATCCATTATCTGCTTGTAATTGCTCACATTATCTGAACTTCCCTTTGCTGAATGCTGCTATTCCCTGTAGTCCTCCCCTCCATCAACCAACCTTAATATTGCTAAATCCTTCATGCATGTGCCTGCTCAGGTAGAAAGGCCTTCAGGACATACAAAGACCTTCAGGACAAAGCACAGGCCAGGCTTGGTGAGAGGTTTCTCATTCCCCCACCTCTAGAACCAGCCATGCAGAAGGCTCCCATTTGTCAGAGTGATTCAAATCCCTCATCAAAATTCAGCCAAATGGTGTTTGCAAAGTGATGACCCTCCTCTGGGTCATTATTATGTAAGGAAATAAATTGGAAAGAGAGAATGAAGAGACCCAGGTGGATGGTCACACAATGGGAAGACTGCAGCGATCCCAGTGCTGCCACGTGCTGTGTGTTCATCCTCAATGCTTTAAGGGACCATATTCTCCCTTTTCCAAAAAACACAGCCCCCTTTAATAGCAGAACAGCTTATGAACTTCCCCACAGAGAGAAAAGAAGGAAATTGTTTCATTAGAGCGAGGCTGACTTTCACTCTAGCTCCAGTAACCCTGGGAATTGATAATTTCTATATCAGCGAACGCAGGGGTTATACTGAAGAAATTATGCTGAGGAAAGGCTACTATCACAAATTTCATTTTGGATTTCTGTTGGGTTTTTTCCAGTGCTGCAGTTCTGGCACCATGAACAGCACCCCATTGCACTGGGCATTATGCAAATGCAGGTGGAAATAAGGATCCTTGTCCCCAGCCCCAAATAAGTGATATCAAGTGGTCACACTTGATGGGAAAAAGAAATGGTGAAATCAGTGTGGGCTGCCATCAGGGCACAGTGATGAGGATGTTCCCTGCTTCTCAGGTAATAGAAGGCATGTCTATTTTAATACATAATCTCTAATGAATCACAGTGGGTGAAACCACAGATGCTCCATCTGAAGGGTGCAGGGGGTTAAGATCACAAAGCAACCTCATGCTGTTCCTAGTGACAGCGTTTGTCTTTGCTTCACATCACATTGGATCGAGCAGTGAAATCAGCAACTAAAATAATTTCCAAGAAACAATTACTTTTTTGTTGGATTGTGTTTGGGGGGTTTTCCCCAATTTAAAACACATTATTTCTTTTGAAAGTAAGAGTCTGGGGAGGAAAAAAAAACCAACAAAAAATAAACATCACATTCAGCTCCAGTTGACTTATACCTCCAAAAAATAGAATTTGTTTTCCCTACTCCCTTTTGAAAGGGCATCTTGATATTTGTAAGAGAAAGTCTTTGGATATGTGAATGTCATTACTTGCTTTCTCCAAATCTGAGATCTCCCAGTTGTGAGAAGTGGCAATAAATGCTGTGAAAAACACAACACAAAATGCCCTCTATCCCAGGGGTTGTAGCAGAGGCTGCAAAGAAAAGGACAGAGGAAAATCAGACAAAGGGAGAAAGAAAAGATTTGGGGCTTCAGGCACCATGGGCTCATATGGCGACTCACCAGCAGCTGCCCAGCTCAAAATGTCATGATTCCCAGTTTGCCAGGACTGACATTACCTTTGGTGTTCCAAAGAGCCAGGCAGCTAAATAAGGATGAAAAATTCACAAGGGGAGAGAAAAGAGTGATGAGCCAAATTATGTTAATTGTTCAGTATGTTTTGGTCTTTCTCGTGGCACAGAGTGTACAAGAGTGACCCAGCTGGGCAAGGGGCCTGTGTTTCATACCTTGGGGCTTTTCCCCCATAAAGATGAAGATATGAGAAAATGGGCTGACAGCAAAGCTCCCTTTTCACTCTCTCTTCACTCCTCTCCTTACCCTGCCCCCCATCCTGAGGCTATCTGGGGACATTCATATCCAAAAATGCATGGGCACAATAAATAAAAAAATAACAAACCCTGAGGATCCAATATCATTCATCAGAGAGACAGCCCTTGCTCTTTCTGATGACAATGGTGCTAATCTTATCCACTGGCTGCTGCCCAGAAGTGACATAATGCTTAAAAATGTGTGTTTGTTTTAGAGGCTATTTACCACAGGAGGGGAGCAGGGGAGAGATGCGAAGGCAGGAAAGGAGCTGGATTTGTGGGCACCCCAGAGGGGATCCTCGGTCTATCACAGTCCATTTGCACAGCTCTGTGTCACTTTTAGATCCATCAATACAGAGGGGAGCAAAAGACTCCTTGTGCAAAGGACTTTAAGCTCTTTTTGATCCCTTTGGAGCTGAATATGCATGAGCAAGAGTTAAGAACACAAATGTTAAGGAAAGTATCAGCTGATCACAATTCCCTCTTCAATACCCGGACGGGGGTGACCCCGTTCAGCAGCAAACAGAGATCACCTCTTTTAGTCATCTTTTATTTCAAGACTGATTTGATTTCTTCAGCGTGAACTCTGGAGTGATTTAAAAGCAATGGGACCTGCTCTTTCAGCATCACTCTGATAAAAATAAGTGGTTAACTGAAGAGACATCAATCTGCATGAGCTTCGGTCTAAATTAAGAACACTCCCATCAGAAACCCCAACTGCAGACTTGCTGTACTCATGCAAAGCAAAGCCAGATTCCTAATCGGAAAATTACTTCAGCATCTTACCAGGTTAGCCTTCCTGCCAATATAGGCCCCTCATCCAGATCTGTTGGAGGCAGTGTCGTCAAACTGGTTGTTAAAATCACAGCCAGCTCCCCAAACACTTGTGAAAGGCTCATTTCAGAGCACCCAGGTCCCTCCTGGCCCCAACGTGGGGCTTTCCAAGATGCTCATCTTGGAGAGACTGAGAAAGCTCAGTCCCTTTAGAAACAGATCGGAATTTTACATATATGTATACGTGCAAACACATATATATACATATTTATACACACACACATATATATAGTGGTACCATGAGACACAGCACCATGGGTAGTCTGTAGTTTCAGAGACCATTGAACAAGAAATGAGGTTTGCACTATTTATCCTGAAATAGATATGTAGGAACTGAGAAACCAAGTGAAACAATTTAAAATCATGGTTCTAAATACACATTTCATGCAGATTTTACTAATCCACTGTTTCCTAATTAGTAACATGTGAAAACAGAGTAGGCTATTTTGAACTTTCACAACACAGTAGATTAATCACCATTACATAGTGATTTAAACTCCCAATACATTTGCAAACAATAAATACTCAGAAAGCATAAAGCGATGGCCTGATTAGATCTAAAGTAAATATATTTCATTTAGTGTTTCACTGTCTCGCTAGGAGGAAACGGAGACCCCACACAGAGCTGCACCAAAACACGCTGGCTCCCAAGGCAAACACACCACCTCCCCTCCCCAGTTCTGGCATTTCCCTTGCTCATCAGAGGAACAGCCACCAAGGTGTGAGGAGTTGTCCTTCACAGTGAGATGCCAGACATGGTGTTCTTGTATAACAAGGTGTGTCTGGGTGGAAAACCTGACCTGTAGAAAGCCTGAGGCTGAATCTGATCTGGGTGAAGTGCTGGGAGTGCAAAGGCAAGGAGAGCAGGATGTAACAGCACTAGAAAGAGAACCAATTCCCTGACTCTAGGAATCACCAGCCCTCTGCCCAGCATCTCCATCAGTACGTGACATGTCAGGACACTAATGAACACAAAAAAACCTAATCCTGATAATACCTGACTTCTAATCACAGAGGGCCAATGCACTGGGGTTTATCATTTTAGGTGGGGTATTTGTCATTAGGAGGAGTGTTTTCCACTATGACTTTCATAGAAAAAGCAGGATGAAAGGTTGGAGCCAAATTCTCCAGTTACAATCCTAGCAAGATTGATAGCCAGCCTCATTGTCCTAGGCTCCATAAAGAGAAATGGGCTGGATAAATCCTGACTTATTGCCTGATCCTCCCATTGCCTTTCAGAACAGTCCTGCCTGGCTTTGTCCAAATAGACTGATATGACATGTAAGAATTACTTTTTTATTCTTTGAACGCTTCATGTAAAGATTTGCTCTGCAAATCTGTCTTAAAAGTAGGACAGAGGCAGAAAAGAATAATCCATCCTTCAAAGAATAGAAGTCAATCCCTGAATCCAGCCATTTTTGGGTACTCAAGCCCTATAAGGTTACAGAAGGCCAGCTTAACACACAAATTCTCCCTAGAACACTAATCAGTGCCTAGCAATTTGACAAGATAAAAATTGATAACACATTGACTGGCTGTGATTGCCCAGGGAGAAAAGACCTCCTTCATAATAATCTTATTATGGGCAAGCAGTGCGATTTTTTGAGCCTATTCTTTGTGCGGAGCAATTTATTTTTATGGCTGGCAAAAGGAAATAAATTCCTCAGAAATGGCTCCTCGGTGAATCAGGGTCCATGTAGCTCATTTTACGTTTATAGATAAGCAAAAGGTCAATTGAATGTTGTGTCTTTTTATGGCACGGTTTGCTAAGTCTCCGTGTAACAGGAAGAGATAACCGCTCCAACGCTCCCCTCCAGGAGCCTTGGCTGAAGGGAGCCTTCTGTTTTGTGAGGTTGGAGCAAGACATGGAAGATTGGTCACTTGTCACAGGGTATTTGTCTTGCTCGTGAGGTTTAATAGAGTGCACAGGACGAGACAGAGTAGGTATTGCTGATGTGAAGGTGAGGAATGTGCTGGGACCCTCCAGTATTTCATGGTTCTCATCACGCATAGATACACCCAGTAACATTAACTTATTAGAGAGTGTTTTCTGTGGAGTTTCCATCCCTGACCAAAAGAAGCTGGAAGCATATTCCCTCTCCTGTACATTTGATTTAAAGCTTGGATCATCACAGTACTACCTGGCTCCAGTTTTACCTGCTGGGAGTCACCCTGCTGAGTTACATCTCACCCTTTTCCCACTTTGCCTTTTCTTGTGCTCTGTTTGGCATAATGGGGGCTGTGATCTCAACTGACCCTTAAGAGAAGAGACTAAGGTGAAAATGGTTAATGCAGCAAGAGTGACTGCAAAACCTCACAGCACGTTACTGCACTTGCTGGATAAAAAAAACCCTTCAAGAACTAGTTTCTGGTAAGAGAGGCTCCTGTGAACACCCAGCAGCATGTTCCTGACATTTTGAGTGTGCTCACAGGCATAGAGAGCAGCGACTGCCAGAGCCTGGTATTTCCAGGCTGTACTGTGCTTTCTTTGAGGACATAAAACAAAAATACGTGCTGAACAGATCTAAACAGTCGCTCATTACACATGCACAGCTCTCATTCCACTTTCACCCCATCTCCTTTTAGAAATCCTTGCTATGAGCCCTCTCCTCTGCCCTTGTGTTCTCTTCTCTTTAAAGTTGCCTCATCCTCTTCAGGCAGCAGTCCCATGGTCTACAGAGAAGAGCACGTCCTATCAGTGCTCACCAAATCCTCTGATCCAGTGTTTGTCCCAGCCCAGCAGGAGAAACAGCACAGACAAAAAGCTCTCATATATTATTGGAGAGTTAATAAACCCATCAGTGCGTATTTTCTTTATGATCTTGCTGCAGTGCTGAAAAAGCAAGTCCCACCTATCTCTTTCAGAAGTTCTGCCAGTTTGATAAACACAATCATTCTCCTGCTAACAAAACTGTTGAGGAAGACAAGCCTTGTGCTTCCACCTTTGCTCTGATGGATTTGACGACATGCTCCTGCATCTACAGAGACACAGAGAGAGCAAATGAACTATGACTGAGCCCCCATTTCTGAACAAATAACACTCTCAGCTCACTTTTGATGTAGTTCAATATCTTTACCAGGTATTTAAAGCTAATCAGAGGGAGCATTACTCAGACAGCTTTTTAGCTGTCCTAGAAGTTCTATTTCATTTGTGTGTGTGTGTATTGTCCACCGGGCTCAGCATCTGCACTCTGTACCTTTCCTGCTCTCATTTATTGTTTGATATCTGAATTACGTGCCAGCTATGCCGTTAAAATGAGCTCTTCGAAATAACCTTTTCCTCATCCACTGAAGCAGTTACGATTCCCTGACATAACTCATCTAATCACCACCTCAATGAGCAGGGCTTAATCGAAATGCATGTACTGAGCACCTGCCACGTGTACTCTTCATTTATCTTACACGGCTTTACATTAAAATCTAGCGTGGGCCTTTGATACATTATAGATGACTGTATCAGGCTGTACACGGCGTAAATTAGGAGCAGCCACTCAAAGGACATTACAATTATCTCCTGGCCAATACAGAGCTTTAATTAAACTACTGCCACCTTGAGGGATTAGCAATCAGATCCCAGGCCGTATATGGCAAGAACATGAAACGCAAAGCCCTGATTATTTTGGCACCTTCAGAGCACTTGAGCTGTAAAAATTAAAATGCCTTGGAAGGAAGAGCCCGTTGTAGCTGAGGGATTGTGTTACCTGCCAATGCAACCCACTGCACACTCACTGCACTCCAGAAATGTCCCTGACACAAGCCTGAATATTTCAGCAGGGGAAGAGCAGAAAGAGTTCACTGTTGACTTGGCTAAGTTGGCTCTTTTCCACACAAGAGGTAACTGGAAGTTCAGCTTCTTCTTTTTTTTTTTTTTCCCTATTTTTTCCTATTTTGTCTCTATTTTAAAGATAGTCTGTGACAGAGTTCAGCTTGTCTAATCTCTTAAAGATTTTTCTATACATCTTATATTCCTCAGTGGTCTTACCAAAAAGAGCTCGTTCCCTTAGGGAACAGAAATGGTTGAGGTCTAATGGGCTTGTTTTCCCATCTTCCAGCCAGTTTTTCCAGAGAAGCAGCAGCAGCCTGCCTGCAGTCTCTGTATCTGCAGCAGGGCTGCAGATTGCACTGCAATTTTCCAATTCTGCCCTTAGGATAATGACTGTGAGTCATGGTAACAGGCTTCCACGGTGCACTTATGGAACTGAAAACTCCAGCTGAAAACCAAGCCCACAAAAGCCTCCAAAGGTTTTTAAAAAGGCTGAATGGCCATGGCAAATTCTTTCACTACGCTCATGTCACTGAAGCTGTTGTACCACCAAAGCGGTGGATTTTAGGCTGCATGTTGACATAAACACACACTTTTATACACCACCTTGAATGGCAGAGGTGAGTATCTTGGCTCTATTTCCAGCTCCAGCTCCTGGTCCCTACAGGCTCTCTGCAGATGAGGATTTGAGGCTGCCCATCAGCCATGTCAGGTTGGAGAGACCACTGTTCTGGAAAGGGGTTTCAAAATAGGTCATAAAATGCAACTGCTAAGTGTAACATCCATGAATTCAGCTTCAGAGAGGGCACCTTATGGTACTGATGGTCCCTGAAGATCCCATCCCAAAACACAGACAACACTTTCATTTCCCTAATAAATATTCTCTATAAAAGGGACTATTGCATGCCCCTGCATATTTAGGGACATGCTAACAGCAGTTCTGATAAACAATCCCAATACAAATGATATGTCTCTAGATATGTAGAATACATCTTAGATGGGCAAGAGGTAAGCAATGCTTTTGGTGATGGAAGGCAACCAGTAGTAAATCAGAAGGAAGAAGAAAGAAAAAAAAAAAAGGCAAAACAAAAAAACCCAAAACCCCATCAAAACCCCAGGACATTTCTTAGCTGTGGATCTCCACCAGAGCTATGTAAATATTACTGCCCTGATGATCAGCCAGCCTCCGTGACATTGCTGAAAATGAAACATAACCCTAGTGATGCTAATGACTTTGTTAATTTCCAGTAGTACCACAAGATTTAAAACCTCCTTTCTCACATCAGTGACTACATGTACCTCTCATCACTGGGAAAACCAAGGATGGACTCCTCCCAAAATAAATGGAGCAGAAAAAACATGGACTTCAAAAGGGTCAACTCTGCGTTTTCCAATATATACATGAATTCATAAGGGCAACAAACCAGACTATCTTTTTAATTTTCCTAGATAATAAAATGCAATAAAAGTATCTTTCTTGCCTTATGCAATATTTTAATTCCATGAAAGAGAGAATATTAAAAAGGAGGGGAAACTTGAGACAAAGCCATGTTATTTTGACAAAAGCAGTTATTACACCGATTGCCAAAATTGAAGTCAGCAAATACTATACATAAACAAGCTCAATACACTTCCACCTTCTCTAAGTAGACATCTGGACACACATCACAGAGACATTAGCATCGCCAGATGTGCAGAAATCTCTAAATTTAGTTCAGGATAAGGGGTTTTTTGTTGTTGTTTTGGGGTGGGCTATTTTTTTTATTTTGCTTTTTTTCAAAAAGCTCATTTGCTTTGCTTAGGAAGTAGAAAAGAAGGCTCTGAAAGGTTTCTGAACTGAGTGGTTGTCAGATGCCCAGCATAAATCAAACCTGACAGGGCAACAGGGAATGCTGATTTAACTCCCTCCAGCACCAGCTCCTACTCAGATCAATATAAATTTCCAAACGTTTAGAATAAATGTAAGTAAAATCGTTCCAGTACCATAAACATTCCTTTCATTGTTTTTTCCCCTCTTCTTTTCCCCCAGATGCCATTTGGATGGGGCTCTGCAAGCCCTCCTCCATTTGACACTCTGCTTCCCTGAGCCGGCTGTCAGTGTTTGATTAATGGTTCAGATCCTGCACAGCACATTTGCCAAAGACGTGAAATACTCTCTGCAGCTCTGACTTTGCAAGGCTCATTCTCCCTCCCATAAGCTGCTGCAGTCCCACAGTACATTTTCATGCTTTGCTTTCCATGGGACCTGTGAAATTTCTCCCCAGCAGTCAAGCCACAAGCTGAAGTTTTTCATGGCAGGTAGCCCAAATTTTTTATTGTTTAAGCTGCACCATGATGTGGATGGAGCCACATTGGTCACATCTTGTACATCAGTGTCATGCACATAAAAAAAAAAAAAAAAAGATAATGTTCCCATGGTGTTGGAGTTTATCTTGAAATTGTAAATGGAAGATGAATGTGCGTTTGTGTGTGTGTGTGTTTAGAATTGTCTTTATGTACAGAAAAAAAATACAAAGTTATTGTGGAGGAAATATCTGGACTGATGTGCATTTTTCATTGCTGCTTGGACTCTGGGGATTTTCATCCAAGGCTTTTCCTTCAGGCAGCAATCTAGTAACAGAGTTTAATCAGAGTCCTTGAAAACAATAGTTCAGATGGCAGGTGAAGAAGAGCTGTGCACATCTGCTGAACTGAACCCAACCAATAACCCAGTCCAGGTTTCCATGAGATACCTTCCCAGTCAGGTCAGAAGCATGACATTTGGGAACTTCTTTCTCCTTTTTTTTTTTT